>APFE030919517.1:58886-156164 GCA_000404065.3 Pinus taeda | reverse complement strand
AAAAGATTGGTTTTTTAAATGGATTTTTGATTTGGAATTTTTAAAACAGTGGTCAATTTGTGGAATTTGGGGTGCTCGAGGGGTTTTTAATGATATTGAATTCATTTCTAGTGTTAAAATCATCATTGGAACATTAAAAATTTAAGATTTTGCAATCCAAAAATTGTTGGGTTTTTAGCAAAACAATATATTCCGAGCTAAATTGTTACTCTATTAGACAACTTCTTAACTACATTATAACTTTATCTTAAATTATTATTATTATTATTATATTATCCAATGTTAAGGTCACAACCAAGCCAACCAGACACCAAAATTGGTAATGAAATACCTCATTGTTGCTGGGACAAGGGCCTACCTCGCACAGACAATTTCACTGCTTAAGTCTACGAGCATACATACCTACCCCCTCGGTTTGAACTGCCACCAACACCAAGGTGGGATACCCCTGTTGTGGCAAGGGACCCACCTCCCGGCAATGATTTGACTGCTAATTAAACGAAGGCATACATACGCCTACCCCTCTAAGTTTTCTGAACCACCCACCAAACACCAAACTGGTGTATGAAACCCCCTCTGTTTAGGGACAAGGGGACCCACCTTCACGCAACGACAATTTGACTAACTAAGTCTAGGCAAAGGGATGCGATACTCTCCTCCTCAGTTTTGAACAGTGTGAATATACAACCCCTTGTTTATGGGAGCAGGGAATACCCACCTCAGCAACAAGTTTGGACTACTAAGCATTTAATACAAAGGGCAGCACTCTAGATCCTCTAGAGTTTGAAACGTGTGACCCTTTAGCCAGAGAGAACATGTGGCTCTAACGCATTAAGCCCTCAAGTTGTATAAAGAGTAAATATATATATATATATACTTAAAAAAAATTAACATGATTTTAACAATGGAGATTCATCCCACTTCAATGTGGATATTTTTAACTTGTAAATAGGTTTTGTTACAATACCATGGCTTACTAATACCACATGCCCAAAAAACTATACCTCGTGATCATATGAACATGTGTTCATATGATATTTTTTTTAATTAATCATTTGAATTAAAAGAACATAAAAGAAATAGCTACTTTTGAAATAAATCTCAACCTTTGATTTGTAAATACTATTATAATTATTCTAGTATATTAGTTGATCATTAAATCCCTACCATTCATCTAATAATTATTAATAATTAAATCAAAATTCAAAGCCCTATTCCAAACTAGTAATTGTAAAATTTAAAAAGTTAAATAATTATTCATTTTAAACCTTTTTAATTTATATTATTATTTTAATAGTATATATTTTTAATATCTCCATGGGGGTGCCTATCTACCACATAGCATGATGCCAACAATGAGGTTGATGGACATGGTCACCCAGCCACTGTGAGGGATTATACGAAGGTGGTAAGTCTTTGTTTGCGCACACTAGAAGCGTGTGAGGGGTTGGGAAGGTACACTGGTGTGATGGTTTACACATTTGCATACCCAAAGCTTGAATTATGGTAGAATATAGGTAGGGACAAGGCTATTAAGTTTAGAAATGGGGAGAAGGTAGCAGTGCAGTGAGTAGGAGGAGCTTGGATCGACTTATAATCCACCAGCCATGGAAGAATTCCTCTGGGATATGCAACTCTAGAATGTCAATGTTGCTTTATGGAGAACATGTAGACATAGGCCCTAGTCATAGTCGTTTGTCTCGACAGTTTAAGTCTCTTGTCATTCCTGCATATCACTCCTCTCCATGAGACTTTCTTTTTCAGGTTCGACTTCTTCTTGCTCTTTCCTTCCAACTCTATTTCGAATTTGCAATGATTTTTGTTTACTACTTTGTCCTTTGCAAGCTCCTTTGATTTGTGGACCTCCATTCCCATTATTGGCCATGTGTATTTGGGAGCCTACCTCTCACCTATTTGCCTGAGTTCTCCCCTAGTCTAATGTTTTGTCCCAATTGTTTATTGGATCTATCATTGGCTCCCTCTCTTGCTTCAACCCAAACCCCCATGTTCTAATTTTATGTTATGGTGCCCTCATCACTCACTCGACCCTTCGTCGTTCACCATTGCTCACTCCTTTTTTTCTCAACTTGTTCCTCCCTCCTCGATTTCCCCTACCACCCACCACCCCCTCTCCATCATGGTTCGACGTCGGCTTATTGGACCCTCATGTCGAGGCAAAAGAGGTAGACCCAGGGCTCCCTCCTCTCCTGACATCATCCCCCCAACCTTAAGAGGCACATGTGCTCAATCCTCTTCAATGGAAATTATGGAGTGACACAGAGCTATTATCCCTAAAGTCGGCCAGAGGGCAATATCAAATGTAGAGCAAGTTCAACAAGCTCGCAGGTATATCCCAGATGCACACATGGAGCGGAAGTCTAGAGATTAGATTCCTAAGGTTGGAAATTCCACTAGAGCCGGAGGATTTGCTTATATGCAGACTGTTAACTTGTATTGGTACATAAAAACTCTCGTGGAAAGAGCTCTTACTGACATAGTTGACACTTAGTAGGAACTAATCATTTGCATGGCCAAGCTCCTAGAAAAAATGGATAGCATAAATAGGAAGGTCACTTTTTTGATCAAGCGAATCATAAGCACTTGCCCCTCATTGTCAAACAACAATAGTGATCCTCTAAAGGAAATAATTCAAAGCTAAGATTTAGGCTAATATTTCATTTTCCAATGTGGGAATGTCTCGCAATTTATGTAGTGCTTTTTGTGTATATCTTTTTAAGTGGTTTATAATTTTAAGAAAAAATACATATAATAATAAAGAAGAGTTGTTATTTTTATGAAATTTGAATTTTTATTAATATTTAAAATTTAAAATTTTAATGGTTCAAAAAAAGGTAATTTTAAATAATTATTATATATAATAAGTCATTCTATAAACACTAGATTTATCATTATTATTAAAAATTAAATAGTATTTTTAGAACTAAAATGAGAATTTTGTATTTGTATCCTAGTTTATGCGTACTTCATAACAAATACATCAGGTAGTACATAACTATATCTTCAAAAAAAAAAAAGTCCTAAGCCCTCTTATCGAACAAATACATCAAGTAATACATAACTATATCTTCAAAAAAAATCCTAAGCCCTCCTTATTTAACAAAACTCCATTTTTTTATGGGAGACTCTAAACTAGACAACAAAAATAGGGTTTTGTAGGTATATACCTTACAAAACTGACCCACCAAAAAACAAAATTTACATCATACAATAATTAATTGATAATGCAACCCTTCATAATTGTGCAATGTCAATCCATTTAGCTTTAAGGACCTAATTCATCTATTGATTTTTAAATCTCCCCACTACCATTCCAAATCTTATGATGTTTTTAAAGGATATCTTGACCCCTTGCCCTCCCCATTTGTCTCCTGGGGCAAAAAGAACTACAAGGCGTTCTCTCTTGATTAATGATTTCACCTCCTCCATTCTTTTTTCTAACCCTAATCCCATGTAATTCCAAGAGAGAATATTCATTACTCACTGCTTGTATGAGTTGTCCCTTGTAGAGGTGGAGTTTCCTTCATTTTTGGTGTTTATATATCCTTTGAGTTTTAGATCTAGAATTTACTCAGCACCCATTACACTTCCTTATCTTCTTTTGTTTCTCAAATCTCACTTCTATGTTAGTCTTTGCCTTTTGAAGCATTAGTTCATTCACAACCAACAAGTTAAAAACATCTATATCAAGAATAAGTAGAGGAAGCAAGAGTACAAACCCCAAACTAGTCACCAAACCACTCAAAGCACCAATACATTAAAAACCCTCAAAACCATAGAGCTTCACCCTAATTTAATTATTTAAATTTATATTAATAATTCAATAATAATTTTAATATGTATATAATGTCTGTAATTAATAATATAATTATTATATATATATTAATGTTGTTTAATTAAATTGAATAAAAAATCATTAAACAACTTTTATCGGTATAACATTTTTCTATTAAATAGAATTGAAAATTTTATTACACGTACATTTTAATGGGAGATTTAATTTTATCATTTTAATTTTGATGCCATTCTTTGTTCGACTAGATTTTACTTGGACAAGTCATTATATTTGGATCACGTTTTAGAAAAATGACGTCGTGAGAAAGATTTGATTTCATCTCTTCAGGTTTTATTTTCCCCGAAGGACCTAAAAAGGGGCACACCATCCAATAAAAGGAAAAAAACCCCGAAAGTTGAAAGGAAGGAGAAAAAAGGGAAAAACCCCGGCACGGAATCCACTGTATCAAAGGAGTGACATCTTCGAGAAAAGGAAAATCATCTAGATTATTCTCCTTTTAAGTTAAGATGATTTACCAATGGTATTTGGAATTGAATTAAACTTTTCATTTCCCTAAATTTGTTTGAGTCGAGTCCAGGTGCAGATCAACTAACATATTGTATAAAACAATGATATTATTTTATTGAAATGCCTTACTAAGCCAGGAATCCACTGCATCAAAGGAGTGACATCTTCGAGAAAAGGAAAAGCATCTAGATTAATTCTCCTTTAAGTTAAGATGATTTACCGATGGAATTTGGAATGGAATTGAACTTTTCTTTTCCCTAAATTTGTTTGAGTCGAGTCCAGGTGCAGATCAACTAACTTACTGTATAAAACAATGATATTATTTTATTGAAATGCTTTACTAAGCCAGGAATCCACTGCATCAAAGGAGTGACATCTTCGAGAAAAGGAAAAGCATCTAGATTAATTCTTCTTTAAGTTAAGATGATTTACCCATGGAATTTGGAATGGAATTGAACTTTTGTTTTCCCTAAATTTGAGTCGAGTCCAGGTAAAGATCAACCAACATATTGTATAAAAGAATTATATTATTTTATTCAAATGCTTTCGAAGAAAAGATCAGTAAGCCAATAAGATTCTGTCTTTGCTTTTGTCTTTCAAAGTATGCGTTCAAACTGTAACCAGTAATGATAATAAATTAGTGAATAAAATCCATAATTACGTGACCAAAAAATAATATTAAAATAACATTAGTCACATTTTTTAATTAAATTGGGATAAAAACGTCATTCAATATTAAAGATTGAAATCAAAGGGCAATAATGATAGCTAGTTTAATTTTTTTTGTGGTAATTTTATTTTCCAGAGACAGAGACAGAGACATGTTAGTTTGTGTGATAAAAATTGAATCTGGTAAAGTAACTTTCTATAAATTCAAAAAAATATAAATTTTTAACATTTTAAAATTATTAATTTACTAAAAAAATATATTATCAAAATTAAAATAAAAAATAAATAAAATTATATTAGGAATATTATTTTAATTTTAAATTTAAATAAAATATTAAATTAAAACGAGAAAAATATTAAACTTTAATTATATTATAATTGTTATCCAACTAACAAGCTGGTATCTGTCCTCTTAAAAAGCAACCCCCCTCCACTAAAAATGCAATTCAGCGTTTATTTTTTCATGCAGGTTGAAGCTATGAGGTGTTTTGGTGTGCAGCTAAGGGAAAATTGCATATTTAAAGAGATTCCAAGTGCTTGGTAGGCAGATTTATCCACCAGATATTTTGTTTTTCTCTACAGTAATGGTTCATTCTCCTCATTTCACATAAATCATGGCTCAATTAAGAAGGGCAACAGAAAAAGTCAAAGAAAAGGGAAGGGGTAGTTTCCTTTGTTTTTTAAAAGGTCTAAGTAAGACACGTGGTTATGAGACTAAAGAGATTTAGTATAACATTGTTGACTAAGGTAAATGAGATGGTGAATAGAAAGAGACTATTAAATTATTATAATTCTTATTGGTTGTTTTTAATAGATAGACAAATTTAACCTGTCAGCTAATCATCAATTTTATGATGTCTTTTCTAGATGTATTACTCTTTTTGAAAGTGGTGGATGTTCTTAGAAAATACAAAGATGCATCATACATTGGTGAGTAGTTCAAAGTTGTTAGCACTCTAAATATCCACAAATAATTTTTTATTTTTGTGTACATATTTGCAAAATTGTTGATATGATTGTAGAAGCTAAATATCCATAAATGTTTCGGATACCTTATATTTTTCACTCTTGAATTTCGCAATGAACTCTATTGCTTTAGATGTGACATCAATGGAAAGTCTGGCTGGGGATGTATGCCATATCCGCAATTTGGTACAAAGCCATATCAATGCCCTCGCAACATATAAAGTGTACACACATCTATCACTTACTCCTCATACGTCATGCTTAAAAGGTTGAGAGAGTTCAAGAATAGTATGGGGCCGATGGTTATTTCTGACTTTCGATCTCATGAGATAGACCGACTGTGATTCTTTCAAAAAGGTTAACCATACAATGTTAGATCATGGTTAGTGAGTGGTTAGATCTTACTACTAAGATCATGGACCTTATCATCTCTTTTTTGCAGCTTTGCAGAGATGGACTAGTCCATCATATGAGAGATTTACGACGGGTAGAATTCCATGATTGATTCCATAAATATTATTATTCCAAAAAATAAGTGCTTTGAGTATATGGTATATCAACAAAACCCTATACATGTGACATTCAGCTCTGTGACAAAGGCTTTTTCATTGTAAAATTCTGTATAGCAGAGGAAAGGGACATCATTATGAAGGCAGGACCATGGTTTATGGGATCCATAGGTCTCTTCTTGACTCCATGGTTCCCAGAATTTGATCCAAACACAATGGTTGTATCTCGGATGCCGGTCTGGGTTCATCTTCACAACCTACCACTACACTTCTAAAGCCTTCAAGTCCTAACTACTATAGGCAACACCATTGGGCGATTCATTAAAATAAATATAGAAAGAACGGAGAAAGGAATTTATACATTCGCACGCATGTGTGTGGAAGTAGACCTCAGTAAAGGGCTGCCAGACCAAATACAACTCAAGTATAAACAGAGTTGCTGGACACAAATACTAGATTATGAAAAAACTGCATTCAGATGCAGAATTTGTCGCCAAACCTGGCATCTTCAAAACACATGCCCAAAAGCCAAAAAAGATACACGTAGGAAGAAGAACGCAGGAAAACAGCCCAAGGGATGGCAATTCCCTACCAGCACCTGAAGATGTCCCTGTTGAGGAAGAGGAAACGGAAAAGGAACATCACTCCCCAAGAGAACAACCAGATCCACAAGAAGCCAGAATCGGTGGAATCTGTACCACAGGATCTGATGGACTCTTTGCCAGAGAAGATACCAGATTCAATGGATACCAGTGGGAGCTAAAAGACTCCATTCTTCAAACCACTCCGATTTAGACAAGGATAATCCTCACCCAGAGGAGGACACCTCACTCGTACTGTTTTCATCCTTACCGACTCAAGGGGAGTGGCGTAAGGTTGAGAAGAAAAAAGGGAGAAAAGCATAACTTTTTCCCCAATTGTACATTATTTTTCCGGTTATTTTTTTTCTGGTTTCTTTTTTTGAACCGCAGTTTTGACCTGCTTATGAATATGCGCTTCAGCATCTACAAAATGTAATTTTGTTATTTCTAATAAAATTATGAATTTTCTTAGAGAAAAAACCAAGTAAAATAAGATTATATACCTTTACCCTTTCATTGCTGGGCTTACTCATTGAATTTCAAATACTATGATAATAATGGGATAAATATAGGCTTTGATGCAAATTCCCTTCTCACATTGATGGAGAGATTTCGCAAAGATAGATGCATCAAGACAGAATTTTCCATGGGTACAGTAGATTTGAAGGACTATAATAGATATGGGACTTGAAGGACTATGATAGATATGGGACTTGTAAAGGCTTATGCTTGGTTGGCAAATCATGAAGCAAAATGCCCTCCGCACTAGCAGATAAACAAATTAGATTGAATATGGAGGAGAAGATGGAAGCAAGAGCAATAGCAATAATGCTAATTTTGATTAATAAAATGTATGAATTAAAACAAGCATGCCTAAAGCAGCCAGGGGCTCTCTCTCCTGTGTGTATATATGTGTGAGAAATAATTTAAAATTGAACCATCATGCATGTGTTATGTAGCCTCCGAAAACGGCAAATGTGTCATAAATGCAATCGCTGCCTATCCAAAGACGGAAATACGAATATATATACAAGTGAAAATGCAATAAGACAAATAAGTATTCAGAAGAAGAAAACCCAGTTATGATAATCAAATATTGTGCTAAAATGATTCAAAATTATGCTTTTAAGCGTGTAACAACGATATTTCTAGAAATGTAAATCTGCGAAAACATGTGTAGGTTGTTACACATGAAACATGGGTGTGTAAAATCTGGTAGGCTATGAAATTTCAGGACTCATTTTCGATCCAATCCTGTGCAGTTACTAAATCAGGCAGTACAGGCGCACCCGATTCCCTCCAAGTGGCAGCATCAGGTGTCTTGAATCTATCCAAAAGTAATGCCTGCATGCCCATGTTTCTAGCTGGTAAGTAGTCTTTCCGCATGCTATCACCAATGTGCAAAACTTCATTTACGGGAATGTTTCCAGCTTTCTGCAGGGCTATTTCATAAATTTTAGGATTAGGCTTCTCCACGCCTTCAATACCGGAGAATACCCCAAAGTCCCACTCTGACCCCTGCCACCATGAGATAACAAAATACACTGTCATAGAGTGAGCTTGCAACTTTATTTTGCTTGAACAAAAGATTTCCATATTTGAACCTGAGAAATTACCTTATTCATACCCAGTGCAGGCAAGATAACATCCGGATAACGATATTCTGAATTGCTTACAATCCCCACGAGAAACCCCTTGTTACGGGCCCATCTCAAGAAAGGCACTGAATCCTGGAAAACAGTGTATGGTGCAGAAGAACCAAATGAAGAATAAATGCGTCCGAAAATCCTCTCAAAAGTTTCTTCGTCGTATGAATAGCCAGCCTGTTTAAAAAGTGACATTAGTCTTCACCAACATGAACTGTAAATGCCAGGAAGGCCAACTATACCTGAGAAGTACATCAAAGTTAAGAAGAGAGATTCAAAATTACGCACCTTATCAAAAGAATCTTTAACACATTTCTTCCACCACTGTACATTAGGCATCTTTGCAGCATGTCCAAAACATGGGTACTGTTTTGCCATATTAGTATATGCTATTTTAAAACCTTCGTGCATGCGCTTATAATCTGGGCAAGGCAACCCTACAGCTTTTGCAGCCAGACAATAGTAATCTCCAAGTTCTCCTTTATAAGCTATTAACGTGCCAGTAACATCTATAGTGATGCATCTCAACTTTGATAATAACGCCATTCTCAACCCAGTTAAGAACACCTTTGATTTTCAACAGAGAATAATCTGACACAATATAACAAGAAAACCCAAAGGAAAGACCGAAAACAAAGGATCTGTAACTCTGTTCAATGCATCTGTTGAAGTCAGATGCCGAACATTATAGATCAGGTTTCTTAGTTTTAAAGGCTCAAAACTAGACCAGTGCCGAATGTACAACTGCAGTGATAAAATATTCTAAAAGCATGCAACTTGGTCCTAGAAAAACTTTTCTGTCTTGTTTCTTCCACACTGCACACATATGTAGCCTGCAAACAGAACAAACCTTTCTCATGTTAGAACCACAGGTTTGCATGGATTTCACTCATGCAACAATTTAGCTAGTTAGATATAAATATTCGAGATTATAACTATGAACTACCGTACAGGCTAGAAACCTCCTTTAGCAACTTAAACTTTAAACACAGCCTATCACACGCAGGAAATACCTAACAAGCCTGGCAAGATGATCAACTGCAGTAACTATAGAAACTGTACAATTCAGCTTTGAAAAGATGATCTAATAGTAAGTTGATCTAATAGTAAGTTGATCAAATACAAATGACGATATAAATCAAACGGAACCAACTTTGTGGATAACAACCTCCTCGAAAATCAAAGACGAGGAATCCTGAAAAATAGCATGGTGTTTCTCCCAGATTAACTTTACCAATAATAAGAGAAGTATTAAACAAGAGCTCTACTCAATATTATTGCTGAACCTATGCACGGGGAGCGATGGATGTAAGCCTATTTCTTTGGAACTGAACATAATATCATGTTGAAAGTATAAGAAAAAGACTAAAGTACATCCAATAATTGCACCAATAAAAGCTAGGCTCCTTCATCGCCCAGTTTGATATGTAACAGGTTTCTATCAAATTACTAGAATAAAATGAAAAAGATTTGACATTTCACGGTGAAAAATAATAATAATAATAAAATAAACAATAATAAAATAAACTCCTCTTTAACACCGAGTCTTTTGACTAGAGGTTTCTGTCTTGCTTTAATATCCGTAGCAATACTAATGAAACTGGAGCTAAGATGGATCGCTGATAGTTTTGACTAGTCCGCAAACACAATGAGACTTTATTCCATAGTCATACATTACCCTTTAACAAAAGAATTGTATGGGATTTTGTTAAATTTGGACAACTAGGTCCAAACTCCATGTTCTGATGCTCAGATTAAGAGGCTAATATTTTTGTTGGATTCCTCTTTCTGAGAGGTGTAAAATCCATATAAAAATAGTCTTAATCCGATGAGCAGAACTTATATTTTGAATTTATTATTCTTAATAAATTATATGTGCAAGGTCAGCCAGTTTTGTCATGTAGGCTCACATGCCCAACAGATGTGTCACACACCCTCCTTGATGGATATAAATACAGGAAAAATTGGAGAGAATTTCATCACAACACAACTCACATCTTCCTCTCTCATCCTAAAGAGTACGAGCTACCTGGAGGACGAATTTCAGCCACACGTGGGAAGGACGAAGAGGACAGACCGTACGGCTGAGCTGTAGTACGATTTTCTGCTGCTAGGGTTTCGCAGAAAGTTTGACCAGCGTTGACTTTGGTCAACGCTTGGTCCAATCAAGCTAAAAATTTGTGGAAGGTTCGATTTTTGAAGGCCGTACTACCTGGCACAAAAATCGAGGTCAAAGGGTTGACCGTTTTTCTGCTGTGTTGACTTTTAGCTTGCTGCCCCTGCGTTGACTTTTCAGGACAGCATTGACTTTTGTAGAATTGACTTGGGTTGACTCAACTACTGGTTGGAGGGTTGTTGTGACACATGCTGGGCTGGCTGACCAAAGGAGACTTTGCTGGTTGAAGCATCCTGTTGACCGCCGAAACGAACACACACATTTTTCCTGTTTCTGATTTGTCTTCTGTAAGATCTGCTTATATGTTCTATCTGCATTTTGCTTAACTACTTGTATGATTGCTGTGAAAAGTGAAATTGCTCTTAGCATAGAACATCTTCAAAACTTAACATGGTATCAGAGCTGAGGTGAAGACAAACTCTATCTATAGCAATCATCATCGAAGGAAATGGATTCCACTAGTCTTGAATTCAGGAAGAATGACAAGCTGACTGGAAGTGATGACTTCCATGCATGGAAGATGATATTAGATCTCAAATATCACTCAGACTCGTCTGAGATTTTCGGGACCCTTATCACAGGGTAATACGCATGAATACAAGGGTCTGAAATACACATGACAGGAGGACGCATGAATACAAGGGTTTCCCTAGATCTAGATCAAATCTCTCTCTCTGCTGAACTTTGAAGATAAAAGAAGATTTGATCAAAGGGTTTCCCCACACATTGTGGGGTTTGTCCCTGGCTCGCGCCATATCTTGTAGATACCAAGGGTATCTAGCTGCCATGAGTACTATTGTACAATCTGAACCTGGATCTTTTGAGGAAGCCATCAAGCATCAAGTCTGGAAGGATGCTATGCATGAAGAATATGAGGCTATTATGAAGAATGATGTCTGGGATGTGGTCCCGAGACCGAAGGACAATTCTGTTGTCACCGCTAAACGGCTCTACAGATTAAACATGGATCTGATGGGAGTGCTGAATTGACTATGACGATATATTCGCACCTGTGGCACGATATACCACCATCCGATCCATCATAGCCCTTGCTGCTATGCAAGGATGGAGTCTTCATCAGATGGATGTCAAAACCGCTTTTCTGCATGGTGCAATAAAGGAAGAGGTGTATGTAGAACAACCTCTGGGATTTGAAGTTCAAGATCGAGACACTTATGTCTGCAGGTTGAAGAAAGCCCTCTATGGGTTAAAGCAAGCACCCAGAGCTTGGTATGAGAGGATGGATAGTTACTTGATGAAGCTGGGCTTCACTCGAAGCAATGCTGATCCAAACCTTTACTTCAAGGTTGTGGAAGGAAAGCCTCTCATTCTAGTGCTGTATGTGGACGACTTCTTCCTGACAGGTGATGACCCTCTCATTCATCAATGTAAGAGGGAGCTTGCTGCTGAGTTCGAGATGAAAGACCTAGGACTGATGCACTATTTCCTAGGCCTGAAGGTCTGGCAGAGACCTGGAGAGATTTTCCTTTCTCAAGGAAAATATATTGTGAAGCTTCTGGAAAGATTTGGGATGGTGGACTGTAAGTCCGTGTCGACACCAATGGAACTCTTTAAGAAGTTGAGTGGCAGCGTTGCAGGGCCTATCTTGGCCAATCCTACTGAGTATCGTCAACTCATAGGAGCTTTGATGTTCTTAGTGAACACTGGTTCGGACATATGTTTTGCAGTGAATACTTTGAGTCAACAGAGGGTTGAGCCTCATCTTTTTCATTGGGTTGGTGCCAAGAATCTTTTGAGATATCTTCGGGGCACGATAAACCATGGGCTGAGATACACTGCCGGGAGTGTGATACTCCGTGGATATACTGATGCCGATTGGGCTAGCAGTGTGGTGGATCGTAAGAGCACATCTGGATGCTGTTTCAATCTTGGTTCTGCTTCGATCTCATGGATGAGCAGGAAGCAGAAGTCGGTGGCTTTGAGCACCGCGGAGGCCGAATACATTGCTGCTAGTATGGCCTGTTGTGAAGCAGTTTGGTTGAGGAAGCTCTTTAGTGAGCTGTTCCAACATGTGCTAGATACCACTGTGATACTCTGTGATAATCAGAGTGGGATTCGTATGACTGAGAATCCTGTGTTCCACGACCGATCCAAGCATATTGATATCAGGTACCACTTTATCCGGGATATGGTACAGCGAGGCGCCGTAAGGCTCGATCATATAGGAACTGATGAGCAGGTCGCGGATATTCTCACTAAGCCCCTGGGGAAGGTCAAGTTCCTAACCTTCCGTGAGAGTCTTGGTGTCGTGGAAAGACCCTATGATGTGGGTCCTGTTGGACGATGAGCTCTGGGAGCTCTGGGGGGCTTTGGGGATAGCTTCTCGGAGCTATAAGCACTCATAATGCTTCTGCCCCACCCTTGTGATTATTGAGCTGGTTCGCCACTCATTTATCTGTGCCCCGTATGCATCCTACCCATTGAGTTCAGGGCTCATGGGAAGTACCTCTCATTTGGCCAATGAGGTGTGGAAAAGCTAGAGACTATTAGCAAAGATTGATGGACGCATCAGAGATTGCCGTACTCTCTATCTAGGATGGCATGGTCCAACCACTTGATCTGGGATCAAGATTTGTGAGGTCTGGGACCTCTGGACTGATTATGTCAGTCGGGGGATGATGTATTTGTGACTGACCCACTTCTGTTCTGAAATAAAGAAGCCAGCAAAGCAAGTTTCGGCGGGATGACTCACGATGTTTATTGCACTAATAGATGGAGTTCTCCCTAGTTGAGAGGGAGTGTTAAATTTGGACAACTAGGTCCAAACTCCATGTTCTGATGCTCAGATTAAGGGGCTAATATTTTTGTTGGATTCCTCTTTCTGAGAGGTGTAAAATCCATATAAAAATAGTCCTAATCCGATGAGCAGAACTTATATTTTGAATTTATTATTCTTAATAAATTATATGTGCAAGGTCAGCCAGTTTTGTAATGTAGGCTCACATGCCCAACAGATGTGTCACACACCCTCATTGATGGATATAAATACAGGGAAAGTTGGAGAGAATTTCAACACATCACATCTCACATCTTCCTCTCTCATAAAGAGTACGAGCTACCTGGAGTACGAATTTCAGCCACACGTGGGAAGGACGAAGAGGACAGACCGTACGACTGAGCTGCAGTACGATTTTCTGCTGCTAGGGTTTCGCAGAAAGTTTGACCAGCGTTGACTTTGGTCAATGCTTGGTCCAATCAAGCTGAAAACTTGTGGAAGGTTCGATTTTTGAAGGCCGTACTACCTGGCACAAAAATCGAGGTCAAAGGGTTGACCGTTTTGCTGCTGCGTTGACTTTTAGGTTGCTGCCCCTGCGTTGACTTTTCAGGACAGCGTTGACTTTTGTAGAATTGACTTGGGTTGACTCATCTACTGGTTGGAGGGTTGTTGTGACACATGCTGGGCTGGCTGACCAAAGGAGACTTTGTTGGTTGAAGCATCCTGTTGACCGCCGAAACGAACACTCACATTTTTCCTGTTTCTGATTTGTCTTCTGTAAGATCTGCTTATATGTTCTATCTGCATTTTGCTTAACTACTTGTATGATTGCTGTGAAAAGTGAAATTGCTCTTAGCATAGAACATCTTCAAAACTTAACAGATTTCAAATGATAAATCCAATTAATAACATTCTCACGAAAAAGGGATTTTTCATAATTTCCAAAAATACTGTAATCTTTGAATTTCTGTATGTAATTCTGGATCTATGAAGTGCTGAGAGAGATCAAATTCCTCAGAGTGTAAATCTCTTTTTTGGATGTAAAATTTGAGGAAAAGTTTGCACTTCAAAGGATTTGATCCTTCTCGGCACATGATAAGTCTAGACTTAAGATGGATCTAGACTTAAGATTTGATCCTTCTCGGCACGTGTTAGCATGCATGAAACTAAGCTGTTTGACAGATTCTTCACTAGAGAACGCAGGAAATAAAATACAGACCTGAATGTGCTATGTAATATCAAGCCATTTGGTCTACTAGTGCCTTGGCAAATCAAGTTACGCTGCTTGGGCATGTAATCTTTCAAAACATCTTGTAAACCATGGAGAACCAGGAATTTAGTGATATCCAAGACATGTTCAAGAAAATGCCATATAGTAATGTCTAGGTCTTTCAATCAAAGGGCAATCTTTTAACAAGCAGTATTCATTGCATTGTTGCTAAGAAATGACGTTTAACATAAAGGAGAATAAAGGTAGGTTGTAGGTCTCTTATTGTCCCAAGACGATGCGTTTGACAGATTAGGCTGCTTATATAGTTGCCCTTATAGGTTTGGACGAATTTGCATGCAACAAGAGAGAAATGAATTGTAGAGTCTTGACCTCTAATTGTGAGCTGAGACCCAATTTAAACCTTGTTTCTAAACTTCTTGTTATTTCTGTCTCACCTTGCAGTTGCAATTATGCTTTTATCATTGTAGGAGGTTTTCATACAAGTATGAGGGAAGAAAAGTGACGTTTCCAGCAAAAAGGATTGGCATAGCAGGTTAAGCAGTGGAATCTTCGACTGATAAATCTACCAGAAGAGTCCACTATTGATGGACTACCCATTTTTGATGATTACAAGAGCTGAAGCTATGATATTGACTCCCAATCTAAGGAATCAATGGACTGCCCATTTTGGATGATTACAAGAGCTAAAGCTATGATATTGAGTCCCAATCTAAGGAATCAATATATCTCCTGCTGATCCCATTCTTTTAGACCTTTTCTAAACAACATTATGTTAATAGAATGTTATTTAGGCAATTAATTTTGAGACCAATGCCTACAGGCTCTAAATCTGGAATCGATACCCTCGCATCCACATTTAAAAAATAAATATGGCTATCATCTATAGTGATGTTACCCTCAAGCCAAAAGAGTATCCATCTGCCAAGAACCATAGTAATGTAGTTTATGATTGCCTCCGTGGTGGATTTAATTTTATCAAAGATGATTAAAATGCAAACCCTCAACCATTCAACAAGAGTACAGAGATCATCTATTCTCTTCTTCAGAAGCAAAGTGCAGGAAGAGACAAGTTATGTAGCACATTCGTCATTTCCATGTCCTTTCCACCCTTGTAATTTCTAGCATAACCCATAGATGCTGAGACCATGATGACACTGGGCTTTTAAAGAGGGAGTATGAAATATGAAGGGATCATATGGTTGTTGCTTACTATAATGCAGAATCGTCAGTATAGACCCCAGTCTGTAGAACCTCCAGTATAGACCCCAGCATGGACTCAATTCTCTTGAACAGTACGAAGCAACTAGAATCAGCATTACTAAAAAAAATCCGAACTCATCCGGTGGATGTTTTTTTCACGAGACTACTCCAAGCAGAGCTATCTGAAGCTAAGCACCTAAAGTATGTCTCAGCAGAAGGACCTGAGAAACATATCATCCTCTCTTTTGTTGCATCGAATGGATATTTTGACTTTGTTTTGGGTTGACTGAATGCCACAGTGTTTCTTTGACGGAAAATTATAGTTTTCGGGCATTTCTAAGCTCTGTAGCAAGATTTTTCATTTCCCACTAAAAGGAAATGGTTTGAGAAGATTAATTAGAACTAAAAAGGAAATACCCTAGCATTGGTGCAGAATAAAATGACCATGCCGCGACCCACCTTCTAAAATTTTAATAGGTTAAGAATCAAGATAAAGAGAAAGGTAATTGTTTCTAGGACAATATCATATTTACAGTATTTTTATTTTGTGTGAATATGGATCTCTCCTTTTATCTCTCTTTATAAGCGGTTTTTATATTAGGTCTACCATACTGTGCTGTAAAGCAACTTGCTACTCTCTGTGTAATCAAATACCTTATGACTGTGACATAATCCATAGCTTAAACTTATCAGAAATTAAATAAGTTGTTTATTATCTGTGATCTTGATTTAATAAAGTTAGTTGAAATATTTATGTATATGTTACTGGCATGAAAATTTGGCCATAAAATAAAATAAAAATAAAAAAATCAGCTTATCTTGTATAGGGGTTCCCAACATACCAGTTTTGTTTCAGTTTTCACAGTCATAACCCCCAATTCAATCCATGATCAATTTGACGGTAGTGACTTAAGGGTCAGAACTTCACATACATGAGACTACAAGGAACTCAAATCGAAGCATAGAATTATTTTCAAAATAAAGAAATCGTTTACATAGATGGTACTAGAGAGCATGGACAAGTTTCTTGATGACATGTCAGCAGTCAATGAATTTCAGTTGAGAGTTAGTGAAGCTCACCACAGAAGTCAATTTTCAATCATTATAGCAACACTTCATAAGGTCTCTTTGTACTACAGAAACAGCAAAAGAAAATGATAATAGGGAACCCTAAGGATTTACTGAGGATCTTTAAGATCCCCACTTCAAACATTATTTGCGTATATTTACGTCAATGGCAAAAGGAGAGTCTGTGCCATGTACAGAAACGACTAGTGAGCAATAAGATGGCCCAAAAAAACCTTTCTTACGGGTAAAACCCCACATTGGGAACTATACATTTTTTATCTATTGAGAGATTAATTATCTGCGACTTTTGCAACTGCGAAGAGTGGACCTTGTACACTCTAAGAACAATATGTTACCATCCTAGCCATTTGCATTTTATTTAAATCAGTGTTTGTTCATTCGTGTTTCTTTGCCTGCATTGCATGGCATGTACGCACTATGACTAGGTACTAAAACGTAGTCCATTGCAATGAGCTAATTCATGTAAGGTTAGGGCCTGGCCTTTATTCAGGGTATGTTGAGGTTGATTAACAGGCTTGGACTATTCAGTGCCTCCCTCCTAATGGATTTTCTTGGAACTTTTTTGGGGAGAGTAAATTAGAGAGTTTTATGGATTACAAGTACTGTGAGAGCAAAATAGTAGACGGTTAGTGTATGATGATCCAAAAATTCCTAGGCTGGACAGACCTATAGTGACAACTGCAAAGAGTGAACCTTGTACAGTCTAACAACAATATGTTACCATCCTAGCCATTTGCACTTCATTTTAATCATGGCATGTGCGCACTATGACTAGGTACTAAAGTCTAAAACGTAGTCCATTGCAATGAGCTAATTCCTGTAAGGTTAGGGGCTGGCCTTTATTCAGGGTATCTTGAGGTTGATTAACAGGCTTGGACTATCCAGTGCCTCCCTCCTAATGGATTTTCTTGGAACTTTTTTGGGGAGAGTAAATTGGAGAGGTTTATGGATTACAAGGACTACTGTGAGAGCAAAACAAGTAGACGGTTAGTGTATGATGATCCAAAAATTCCTAGGTTGGACAGACCTATAGTGACAACGTGGGTGCCTACAAAGCAGAGTTAAGTTTGAGCCCTAAGCTTTGCCATCTAAAAATCAAAATCAAATTTCTAGAGACTGAGATGGACTGAGACGCGATGCTGATTTAGCATCAGGAGAGAAAATTTTGGTAATCCATTTCAAGTTCGGTAATAGGGTCACGGGTGATCATTGCATCACCAAAAAAGAAAGAATAAATAAACTTCATGAGATTGGCTTCCTGGTTTTTAGTAGGCAAAGAAGGATCCTGAGACGTATCTCTATGCTTATTAGGCACCCACGTTGTAACAGTCGATATTGTTGAGGGTAATGATGATCCAACTGTAGCTACTGTTGAGGGTAATATCAAGCAAAGAAGGGGCCTCAGATGTAACTCTGTTTACTAGCAACCCAATTTCTAACTGTAGATACTATCGAGGGTAATGATCTAACCGTAGCTAGAACTGACGGTAATGGTGTATGGTAATGCTGATGAACCCATTACTGCTTTTGATTTCTGTGTATGGTAATGCTGATGAACCCATTACTGCTTTTGATTTCTGTTTGTTGCCCTTTCTCATTTTCCTTTTCAGATTACTCAAATTTATGGTTCTCTTAGGAATTGCAAACTCAACAAAGCGTCAACTAGCTTGAGCAGATTCAATACACCACTAGTACTCTAACCATGGAATGGCAAGATCGCAGAAGCCCCTAAACCATGCCTCCATCCCTATTTGCCACAGCCTTGATGGAACCACCTCGATCTGATTTTGCTTTATTATTGAGGGAAAAACTAAGTTGACTAAAAAAGAAAGTTTAGCATGTTATGCCTCTGGAAATTAACCTCGATGATATATAACAAAATGGACATTCTAATGGCGTGAACAATTTGAAAAAAAAACAAAAAAAAAAATCTAATGGCGTAAAGAATTTGAAAGAAAACCAGGATGAGAAGGAAAAGCATTACCTGCTGTAGCATTCAACTGTATCTCGCGGGGCTCAGATTGATGGCTGAGGCAAACAAATCCACCACTGGTATGGAAGGAGCGGAGCAAAAGAAATGACGAGTAAGAATCGGTAGCTAACAATTTAAATACCCAAAGCAAAGCAGTCCCCTTCTCGAAGTAATTGATGAATCTATGGACAACACCAAAAACCGGGGGTGATGTCTTCTTGGCCTCCAATTCCACCTAATCAGCGTAACCCAAAAACCCACTGGTTCAGGCTCCACCCCCACTCAGCCACGTGGATGAATTTGTAGGGCCATTTAGCTTTCAATCTCCCTTGAATAACAGGCAAATCTCCGAAAACTTCGTAGACCCATATTCACTCGAATAGTTTGGGGCTACGTTTCATGTGATTCGGAACGCACGTAACTCCCTCCGTTTTGGCAAATTAATTTTGTTTTGCAACTTTTAATGGTCCCCTTCAAAAAATAATATTCTTATGGTAAACATTATGTAATATGCATTATAGTTTTATAAATTTCTTAAAAACCTATATAGTTAAATTATCTTTAAAGTCCTTGGGATTGGGTGATAAGTTTATTGACAAATACTTCTACCATGATGTGACAATTAATCATTTCATGTCATGTGTCTAGTTTTGAGCTTGGGCGAAGGACAAGTGTATTCATCGTTACTGGTGGGATGGTAATAAGGCTTAACACCAAGTGATGAATAGGAAAGGTGTAGGTATTAGAGGTTCAATGTAGTTTTATAAATTTCTTAAAAATCTATATAGTAAAATTATCTTTAAAGTCCTTGGGATTGGGTGATAAGTTTTATTGACAAATACTTCTACCACGATGTGTCAATTAATCATTTCACGTCATTGTGTCTAGTTTTGAGCTTGGGCGAAGGACAAGTGTATTCATCGTTACGGGTGGGATGGTAATGGGGCTTAATGTTGGAGATCAGATGCACAGCAATTAAACAAAATACTCAGCAAATAAATCAAGCACATAAGACACAGAGGTTTAACGTGGTTCGCCCAACCAATCTAGGTTACGTCCACACAACATAGGCATCGGCAATCTTTATTAATCAAACAGGAGATTACATAAATCAAATCCTCACAAACTCTCACACTCTCACAAACAATCCGTATGGATAACTGTTTTATAGCAAGGAGAATCTAACTGCCTCATAAATCCTCTCAACTCAAATTTACGATGCATTAACTCCCTCCCAACAACCTAGAGTTAATCTAGCAACAAAATTTCTATTGTTGTCACCTACTGAGATTTTTGCCTATTTTATTCAAAACAGAAAATCTCAACAATCTCCACCTTGACAACAATTAGCCTGATGCCCTATTATTATTATTTTATCTTTTCTGCAAGCCAAGAGAAGCCAAGCACCAGCGTAGCTTCTCTAACAAAACTGGTTTCATGAACATGTCTGCACAATTCTCCTTGGTATGCACCTTTTCAAGAGAGACTCCCCTTTCAGTGATAACCTGTCTTACAAAATGGTACTTGATCGGTATATGCTTTGATTTACTATGATAGGCCGGATTCTTAGCCAAATGTATTGCACTTTGACTGTCACAAAATAACTTAATGTTGTCTTGCAACCTACCAAACTCACCAAATAAACTTTTCAACCAAATTTCTTCTTTGCAAGCATGAGAAGCAGCAATGTATTCTGCTTCAGTAGTGGATAAAGCAACAATGCTCTATAGCTTTGACATCCAGCTAATAGCTCCACCTGCAAGAGTAAAGACATACCCTGATGTTGACCTTCTCTTATCCAAATCACCTGCAAAATCAAAATCGACATATCCGAAAACAAATTCACTACTTTTATTATAAGTGATACAATAATCACTTGTGCCTCTCAAATACCGAAGCATCCATTTCACTACTGACTAGTGTCCTTTACGTGGATTTTCCATATACCTGCTGACAACCCCAACTGCATGTGAAATATATGGTCGAGTACAAACCATCACATACATCAAACAACCTACTACATTGGCATACAGAATTCGAGACATATATTCCTTTTCTTCATCTGTATTAGGACATAAACTAAAAGAAAGCTTAAAATAGGAAGCTAAAGGGACTCACACAGGCTTCACATTGTTCATACCAAACCTCAAGAGTATTTTCTCAATATACTTTTGTTGTGATAGTCACAACTTATCATTTCTCTTGTCTCTGAAAATCTCCATGCCCAAAATCTGTCTTGCTGCTCCTAGATATTTCATATCAAATGTCCTTTCCATATGAGCCTTTAACCTATTGATCTCTTCTATGCTTTTGCTTTTTAAAAGCATATCGTCAAGATACAACACTAAGATAATGAATATTCCATTACTTAATTGCTTAAAATAAACACAATGATCATATTCACTTCTTATATATTTCTGACTCAACATGAAAGAATCAAACTTCTTATACCATTGGCGAGGCGATTGCTTCAGACCATACAATGATTTCTTGAGCCTGCAGACAAATTTCTTGTGGCGATATTGAACAAACCCTTCCAGTTGTTCCATATAAATTTCTTCATCAAAATCTCCATGTAAAAATGTAGTCTTAACATCTAGTTGCTGCAATTCTAAATCAAGCAAAGCGAATAATGCTAACACAATGCTAATTGAAACTATTTTAACAACTGGTGAAAATATCTCATGAAAGTCAATGCTTGCTTTCTGAGAAAACCCTTTTGTGACCAAATTCGCTTTGTACCTTTCTTCTGTGTCATTCACACCTCGTTTCAACTTGAAAACACATTCACATCCCATGGTTTTCTTGTCTTTCAGAAGTTCAACTAGATCCCATGTGCCATTCTTACCTAAGGCCATCATTTCGTCCTTCATGGTTGCTTTCCACTTTTCACTTTTCGAACTTTCTACCACTTCCTAATAGCACAGAGGTTCATCGTCGTTAGTTGTAAATGCAACTGAAGTAACATAATAATCATACCTTTTAGGAGGGCGTTTGATTCTTGTAGACCTCCTTAAGGATGTTTTTGGTTCTTCCACAATTGGCTAACTACCATCTGTAGGAACTTCTTCATGATCAGTATCTGAGACCTGTTCATGATCTACATCTGAACTTTGTTCATGATTTGATTCTCAAACGTGTTCATGATTTGTGTCTGAACTATGTTCATCTAGACTATCATTAGAAGTGGTTTCTATCTTAATGTGCTGAAAGTCAGATACATCATCCTCTTTCAATTTATTATCTACATCTAACTGTACAAGAGATGATTCATTAAACTTTACATCTCTGTTGATGATGATTTTGTGGGTAGTAGGATCCCACAATCTATATCTCTTTGTTCCATCACCATATCCAATAAAGATATACCTATTTGACTTTGGATCTAATTTAGTTCGCTGATGTTTAGGCACTAGAGCATATGCATCACAACCAAACACTCCGAGTTTAGAATAATCACAAGGGTGACCTTTCCATACCTCTTGAGTAATATTGCATCCTATCGCCATTGATGGTGATCGATTTATCACATAACAAGTCGTAGCCACTGCTTTTGTCCACAATTCCTTCTGCAAACCGGCGTTACTGAGCATACTCCTTGTTCTCTCTAAAAGAGTCCTATTCATGCATTCAACAACTCCATTTTACTGAAGAGTATAAACAGTGGTCTTATTTTTATCGATCCCTGCATCCTTGCAATAATTTTCAAACTCCTTGGAAGTAAACTCACCACCATTGTCAGTTCTTAAACATTTTATAGTTCTACTAGTAATGTTTTCTACCAATGCTTTAAACTGCTTGGAAACTGTAAAAACATCAGACTTCCTTTTCAACATGTAGACCCAAACTTTCCTAGAAAAATCATCAATAAACGATACAAAATATGACGAACCACCATATGAGGTTGTAGGGGCTGGACCGCAAACATCTGAATGGATATAATCAAGTATTCCTTTACTGGTATGTTTGCGTGTTTTAAACTTTTGCTTATTTTGTTTCCCAAACAGACAATGTTTACAGAAACCTAACTTTCCAGACTTTAGATTAGGAAGTAACTTGCGATCAACCAAAATCTTTAACCCTCTTTCACTCATATGGCCCAACCTTTGATTCCATAAGCCAATAGAACTACTGTCATGTTCAGACACCGTAGGCACATGATCTGACCCTGTTCTTCCTTCTAACTGAAATAGATTTCCTACCTTCTTAGCTTTCATTACTAGTAAAATACCTTTGTAAATTTTCATTACTCCACCTTGAATTACAGTTTTATATCCATTTGTGTCAAGTGCCCCTAGTGAAATTAGATTTTTCCTTAATTCTGGTACAGGCCTTACATTAGTTAACATTTTGGTTGTCCCATCAAACATTTGCAGCTGTATACTCCCAATTCCCACAATATTACATGTGACATCATTACCCATGTACACGACTCCATCATTAATTGATTTATACATCTTAAACCATTCTCTATGAATACACATGTGGTTTGATGCACCAGAATCTAACTGCCAATGTTGATCATGATTTGACAAATTAACTGATAATACTTCATCACTCATACCTGAACAAGATGCTGAACTTGTATCTATCGTGTTTGCTTCTTTCTTCTCTGTCGAAGAATCCTTTTTAGAAGTTTGTTGTCGTTTCCAACAGTCCTTCTCCAAATGCCCCGATTTTCCACAAAACCAACACTTTACCTTAATCTTCTTCCCTTTCGACTTTGAACGTGAGTCGCTCTGCCTACTGAAGCGTCTTTCTTTAGAATGACCTCTGACCATCATTGCTTCTGATGTAGAGGTTTCTAAATTCCACCTTCTCCTTGTTTCTTCAAATAATAAATATGCAACTACATCATCAAACTCAAGGGTTTCTGATGAACTAAGACTTATAGAAGTAACAATATGATCCCATGACTCGGGCAACGAGCACAATTGAGTAATAGCTTTATCTTCTGATTCAAATTTTAATTCTATACTTTCTAATTGCACGAGGAGAGTATTAAAAGCATTCAAATGATCAGTAATCGATGTACCTTCCTTCATTTGCAAACTATACAATTGTCACTTCAGGAGAATCCTATTGGTTAAGGATTTTGTCATGTACAGCTTCTCAAGCTTCGTCCACAAACCAACATCTGTTTTCTCCAACATGATATTAAACAAAACATCATCCGCCAAACACAGCCAAATAACACTCGCTGCTCTTTCATCCATCTCGTCCCACTCATCATCTGTTATGTTGTATGGCTATTTGGATTTTCCCATCAATGCCTTTGCCATGCCTTGTTGCACAAGTAGATCGTACATCTTCACCTTCTAGATCTCGAAGTTGTTCTTGCCACTCAACTTCTTGATCTCAAAACGAGCACTCTGAGTTTTTTCCATATTGTATCAACCAAAAAAAATCTCCAATTCCAACTTGCTAATCAATCAAATTAATATCTAATAAAAAATGCCTTCGCCTCCTATTGTACTGCCTTGACTTTATCAAAAAATCGGTCTGCTGTACAAAACTGTAGATTACAAATAAAAACCAAAATAAAAGATGCAGTTTCACCAACACGGTCCTCGGTTGGCACGCCGAAAAGGACTTGACGCTACCTGAATAGCAGACAAACCGCGCCAGAAGCAAAATCACTCTGAGTGCCGAAATTGGAGCGACTATTCACGTCGGATCCACGCCAATCGGGATATTGGCACCTTGGCGCGACTAATAAGCTCAGATCCACACCAATTGGCACTCTTATTCCCCGATTATGTGCGCCAATCCGTTCACTGCCTATTATTGGCGCGACTGTTTCGCCCGAAACCATGCCAATCGCCACATCTTGGAAAAAACTCCACCTGCAGGTCTGTCGCACGCACACACCCGCTCCAACACGCTCTTATACCAAATGTTAGAGCAAACCAGTGCGCAGCGGAAATTAAAAGACAAATACAATATAAAAAATCATACACGCTGACACAGTGATTTAACATGGTTCACCCAACCAATCTCGGTTACGTCGATTTAACATGGTTCACCCAACCAATCTCGGTTACGTCCACCAAACAGAGCCATCGACAATCTTATTATTAAATAGGAGATTACAAATAATTTATTTCTTCACACACTCTCTACTTCATCCCAATATATGTATGGGCATATTTTTATAGCTAAGGGAATAAAACTAACTCATAAATCCTCTCACAACAAATATAGGATGCATTAACTCTTTCCCAACAAAATAGAGCTAATATAGCAACAATTCCTATTGTTGTCACCTACATGAGATTTTTGGCCAATTTATTAAAACTGAAAATCTCAACAATCTCCACCTTGAAAACAATTAGCCTCATAGCCTATTTCTTTGTTATTTTTATCTTTTCTACAAGTCAAGAGAAGCCAAACACCAACTTAAAGTAGCTTCTGTAACAAAAATGGTTTCGTGATCTTTTCACCAGAATGTGTCATTACTGGTCAAGTAGAATCAAATTCTTTATTCATTCCAGCTCAATAATCTTGTCCCTATGTAAGTGAGAAATAAAGAGAATGAAGGATCATTAAAAAGGTGTATATCGTGGTGGTCAATCTCCTGTAGAGTTCTTATCTCTTGTCTCCTTTTCCTAAAATCCATGTATGTGCCTCCTCCTTCAACACAGCTAGTTTTGTCCAAATAGTAGTCAAACAGTCCATAGGAGAAGGAATCAAGGGCCTTTTCCATACGGTGTTTGCCAATGTTGTGAAATATTTCATATGTAGCCATCTAGGATTAAATTTTAAAGGGTAGGATCTCTGTGAATGCTCCCCAACATAGGATAGCATAATCCTCATATGATCGGAGATGAAGGAACGTATGAGATATTATTGTATAAATATTGGCTCATCATAAATCTATCGATTCTCTTAGAAATGCCCTCCCCTCCAGTGCGCCCATTCCTCCAAGTTGGGCCAATGGGATCCAGCTCAATATCTTTAGAATATGATGCTAATAAAGCTTCATGCACCTTGAGACCCCATATCTCCATCGGCCCCAACGAAAATTTTAAATCGCCAGCTAAAATAAGTGTACTCAGTCCCAACCGTCTGGATTTTCTCACCTGTTCCCAAAATAATTTGTGTCCAGAATAAGGTGCATAAGCATTAATAATATGGATCCTCCGACAAGACCCCACCTTGTGGCTGGACAGAATAATACCTGCACATGAATTGTATGCCTTAAGTTCACAGATTTTGGGGTTCCACATCACCCCAAATCCCCCAGATAATCTGACAGCATCGGATGCACATACTGGCCAATGAGGACAAACAAAAACCATAGCCTCCCACGCTTTTTTTGCGTTGGGTCATGGTTTCTTGAAATAGTATCATGGAGCATTTATATGTGTGAAATAAACACGAGAGAGAGAATATCTTATGGGGTGCTCTCAGACCCCTGAGATCCAAGGAGATAATGGTCATGGGGGAACCCCAATGACGGGTGTATCCCCTCTAAGCGCCCAGCTACCATGAAAATCCAAAGTAGAAATCTGCCCTAAAGTGTATGCAGTATCAATGTTAAAAAATTCACATCCAGAATGGTGTTCTGAGGATGGAGATGGTTCTAATCTGTTGCAGTCAATCACCTTTTTGAATCTGGGAGCCCCCTTTTTTTTAGTGAATGACATTTTGACGAGAGGGCAGTCCAAAGGGGACCTTAGGTTTATGGAAAAAAAAGTCTTAATGGTCAATGGTTCGAGGGTCTCTGCAGATCTAATCAGAGCTTCCAATTCCCTTTTAGGCGAGAGAGAATATGAATGAAGATGTGAGATCTTTTACGGTATCCGTAGAAGATGAGATAGGTTCAGGGCGAGCAGTAGGACCGACAGTAACTGGAGAATCCATTCATTTCCACAATTGTTACAAGTTGCTCCAAATCTAACAAGGTTGGTGGTCAAATAGTTTTCCATGCATAAAAGGTTTAAAATTCAAAAACAACTATAAATACTAGCTGAAATTACATAATCAGCCTTTACACAACGCTCACCAAAGAAAACAGAAGGTGAATTTATCTATACATTCTGAGTAAATAAATTTTCACTATGCTTGATCTTTAAAAGATTATATATATATATATATATATATATATATATATATATATAATGTGTTGATTAGAGGCATTACAGTTCTTTGGCTAGTCCCAAATTGTAACAAAACAGGTCCTTCAAATTCGCAAAAAAAAAACCAGGATCAACATTTAGAAGACGACTGCTTCATCTCAATAGCTAGGGTTCACCATATTCGGCTTTTGTAGTTTGTAAGGATATTGCTAGTGATATATTATTTTGAATTTTATCTTTTTACTGTAAATTCTTCTCCATTACTATAAATTTTAACACGGTCATTCACCGAACCTTCATTAACAAATTCTTCTCCAAGGAAATACCACTATGCAGATACATGTGTGGACGATTAATTGAAAGTAAAGATGAATATGAAATTTCCTGGTCGTAAGATTAGAATACAATGAATCTTGAATTTTATTGTGACCATGAATTAGAATTTCTTGAGTCGTAAAGCCTGAGTATGATAAAGCTAGAAAGTATATATAAACAATTCTCATAACTATAATAGAACCATATACAAACAAATATGAATGCAATCATGAGATTTTTTTGAATTTTTTTTAACCTTAAAAGAGGAGATGAAATAAAATGAAAATGATGTTTTTGATGCCACACAGATCGAAAAAAATGCTCAATCAATAGTAAGGTACAAGCAAAGAAAAAGTAGAAGCAAACCTATTGGAGAAGAAGAATAGAAGAAGAATATTAGAGTAAAACCTAACCTAAATAATAAGAAAAATATATAAAACATAAAATTTAATTGATACTTTCAAATTTCTTTTTCTCTTCCATATAAATATAGGAGAAACTTTAACCCAGCTATTCTAGACGTAGGCAATTAGCTCTTATATTCTTGAACGTGTTCCTTAGTTTAGATATCTTTGTAATATCTATATAGGATTCAGATTAGAAACACAAATAAATGACTTCATGGAAAATATGGTTAATTTGTAGATTAGTAATAATAGTAGTTTGGCCATCCTAGAAATTAGAAAAATATTTTCAAACAAATCTCACAAAGAGATAGGGAAAACAAATAATAAGTAGATTTCTCATTGTGGCCTAGATAATAAGTACCTAATTACTTTGTAAGATATCATGTAGCCATGACCTAGGTTGCACTCAAGGTACCTTTCTCAATATTTGTCTCAATTTAGAATTATTTAATTACCATCCAATAATAAATATGGAATATAAAATCAAAAAATGTCATTTGGGATCACCACATATGTTTTAGTAAAATATATTGAGTACAAGATGAGAATGGAGATGAGAATGGTAATGTATGTGTGTATAACTAAAATCCAAGTAACTTAAAAAGAATTTCAAAGATACAAATATAAAATTACATATGAGAATGTGTTGTAGTGGCTACAACCACCCTCCAAAATTTTAACTCACATGCAAATTTCAAAGTCTACATTGGATCGTGGGATCGATTATTGTTGGTTGTTTTTTGGTAAGATGATTATTTCAAGCTCTCCTCCTTGATAGTAAGAGTTGTCTATGTTCTCTCTTTACGTATCATGTGTCATTTTCGGGCATAGGGGTTGTTGTTTGTCATGAAAATGAAATGTTGTCTTGCTTCAAGGGAATTGTGTGCGTATGAACCGTCATCATCACATATAGATGTTTCACACTCACCTCACGCACTCTTGTCACGAAGGTTGTTGCATCAAGCAAATTATGTATTATTCTAGATGGTCTACGTTGTATCACTAAGTGTCCATGTGTGATCACAGTCAAGTCCTATCGTGTTTACATATGTTTCACTCATCTCACACTTAGTCATTTTCGAGAGAAACCTAGCCTCATCCAGCTTCCTTGAACTGTGTGCTTGGCTTCTACAACCATCAATATTCCTCCCTTTCTTGCTAAAATCCCACAGTGTGCAGAGACGCCAACTTCCTTTGCCCACTGAAAACCTACAGCTAGCAAAGACCCCAACAAGTGCTCCTCTCCAAAAATGCGCATAGAAGCCATGGAGCCAGCACTGAGAAATTAGGTAGAGGTGTCCTTCCAAGACCCCTGTCACGCAACAGTGTTTTGAGCCTCAAAACTATGCAGTGTTATCCAAGTTGTCTTGTCGATCATGCATGCAAAAACTCTGTAGACAAGCCTCTGAGGGCCTCATTCCAACAACAGTCACTGTTCAGTGAAATTGTGTAGATCTACCTCTTAATGACTACAAGAAAAGGTGACATGTTGAAATTGCTTCCAAGGAGTTGAGGATAAGGTCCAAGGAACCGAGTAATGGAAAAGATCGCGACCACATGCAAACTTCATCGAATGCATGATCATCTTGAGCGTACGTATGGTAAGTAAGGAACATATTTCGAAGTACACCTCTTAGATGAGTTCGCAGGACTACTTGTCATTGTCATATCACCCTATCCTTAGTAACATACATGTGTGCAAACGTGAAAAGTCCTCTTATGTGTTTTGTCTACATGTCTTGCTTATTTTTCAATTGTTCGACCAACTGTTGTCCTCTGCATGTTGATTTCTATGTCATGCTTGCGACCTCATTCTGGTGATGTTGAAGGTTGTGTTTGAGTTGTGTTCACCATGTACAAATCTATCGCACTCACACACAATGTTATATGCATTGTCTAGAAAGCATCATCGCGGTCGTTCAACAATCTATCATAAGTGTCACTCTTCTCGCTTGCACCGTCGGTGAGTCACACTATGTGTATATTGTCTTGATTGTTGGAGGTGTCTTGTCATCGAGTCATAATGAGTGTGTATTTGCAAGTTCGTGTATGCACAAGTTCACTCGCCCACACACTTAGTCATTTTGTTTAAATTCTGATGATAGGGTTACTCTCCAACAGCCAACCCTTCATTGAGTTGCATTGCATAGTTTCATCCCTCAATGATCATGTACTACTGCCCAGAATTGCGAAGATCTTTAGGCTGTCTCCGAGGCAACCTGCACTTCACAATACTATAATCAACTGGTCTGACTGTCTCCCATAATAGCACAAAAGTTTCTCAACAAACCATTTGAATCTGTGGTGCCTGCAAACACATCAACCAAGCCTCCAGCTGGCCAACTCGAGATTTTGACCTACGAGTGACCCTGGGACTCACTCCCCTAAAAAATTACGCAAAAGATGAAAATATTTCCTTCTTTGCTGACTGAAGAAACCACAAAGACATGTCGGACAAACACCCTATTTCTATCATTGCCTCCCTTAAACAAATTTGCAGTTTCTCCAGCCCAGTCATTCGACTTGCTTCTCACCTCAAAAACTATGTTGTTTTCATGAGTAGTCACCAAGCTTCCCAACACCCTGATCAGCTTAGAAACTACGCAAGGATGTTTAGCAAGCCATCCACCTAGTAATTACATAGTTTCTTCCAGCAGAGTCTCATAGCCAGCTGCCAACTCCCAAGAAAAAATGCGCAATTTTTCCAAGCAAGCCTCCTATAACCCGCTTCGAGCTCCCCGAAGAAATTGTCCATTTTTTGCTACTAGTGCCCCCTCTGCTACCTGCACTGCCTCCCTAAAAAAATTGCACATATCTGCCCTCCTGCCGAGCCATATCTCACGGAAAGTCACTGCTGATCTGGGTTCTCCATGTCAGTCTCCGAGTGACCTCTGTGCAATTTTTACTCGCAGTGCTTCGAGCCTGCATCCTAGCTCAAAATTTGCCTTGCGTAGTTTCAAAGCCTTGTCCTCGCTCATGGTCCCCTTCATCGGAAAGAGAACGATAATGCAACATGGTAGACTAGGAGATTTATCGATTTGATGTCATGTCATCATAAGTAATTGCAGATACAGGTACATAGATGAGATATGACGTGATGACGAATGGGATGAACAAGGAGAGCATGCAAGGACACTAGTTTGCGAATGGACGAATAAGGAATGCACGCGAGGATTTTTTTTCTTGAATAGAAAATAAGGAATGCATGCGAGGAGATTTCCTCACGAACGGATGAATGAGGAATGCATGCAAGGAGATTTTTTCACGAACTGATGAACACATGAAGCATGTCAATGTACAAGTGAAGGAGTAACATGCACGTGCAAACATCTAGTGAACACAAAGACCATCGAATACTTCACACACCTTTCCATACAGAGATGAAGGTGTGATGCACCAAGAGCACATCCATAACTGAACAACACTATAGCTCAACATGGACACCACCAGCATCATGAACATATGAGCACTATCGTGGCGAGTTGTGTCATGAGTCATCTCGTCCACACCACTAGTGTGGATATACTATTGTAATCAATGTAATGTAACATGGAATTCCAAGAGACCCACATGTAAAATTGAAGAGTCATGTAAGTCAAATAGTCATGAGGGAAGTTGAACAATAACAAGAGTCAGCTTCACCCTTGGCTATAAATACCCATTATTTGTACATGCAAAAGACTTTTTCACCTTTCCTCCTCCCACATAGCATTGAGAGTATGCAACCTTTTCTTTGAGGAGGGAGCATTGGCTCCAAAGCCCCACTATTAGGGTTAGTGATGTGATGGTGTACGGACGTATCTTGGAAATTTTTCTTAATTCAGAAGCCTGTTAATAGGCCAGCACACTTTCACACATGTATTGTAATTGTTTGTAAGACTATTCTTCGGACACTTGTAATGCATTTTTCTTAACCTATGTTAAGATAGTTGACCTATTTTGGTTGTTCTAATACATATTCTTACGAAAATGTGTTGTATAAGTTGTTAACTTTGTCTCGGCCATGTGGGCTATCCCGTCGGACACTCGATTGATTCATTCATGTAAACTTGTTATAACTCTCGTCACACTAATGTAGACTATTCCGTTGGGTGTAGTACATGTTATTTGTTCAATTTGTGTTTGCAACTGCTACATTCATGTGGACTACTTCATCAGAAGTTGTGCATGTCCTGTTGTGTTGTGAGTCTCTAGTAGAGTTGGGACTATTCCCTTTCAACCTAAGATTCATTTCCGCCCTCTCCCTCTGCAGTGAAAGAACTTTTACACAAGTAACACTAAGTACTCACCAGTTACACGAATCTTGTTATCCAAAGACAAATTAGACCACTCTCATGTGTTGACAATCAAGAGATAAGGAATATCTTCAAGATAATGGCAACTGGGCCATTGTACCAAATGGGACTCCTACGCCAAATAGTGTGAGGTCTGGTTGGGACTTAATATCGAGGAGATCCCATGAATGTTTTCGGGTCCAACACTATCAACATTTATGGTGCTAGAAGGACTGCGAGATGACAAGTTGAGTCCTCACAATCTGTTTTGAATCTCTACATACTTATCATGACTACACACAAAATTTATCTTCCAGAATGTATGTCTTATGGAAACGACTTTGAAAGTCGGAAGGGATCTGGAATAACTTGTCGCGTAAAACATACAATGGTGGAGGCTTAATAGACTTGGTTAGACACGCGATTGGCATTGTGGACTCCTATGTAAGTTATGAAATCTTTGAGGATTACATGACCTGCGCATTGTTCGAACACACGCCTCAAGGGCACTTATTTCATTCGTTTTCCACACTGCCCGAAAAGTCTATTCACTCTCTCCATCATCTAGTCATGGACATAGACCATGCTTTCAATCATTTTGGTTGTAAAGCGCTCAAAAGAGAAATTCTGAAATTACAAAAAGAACCTGATGAATCCGATGAATAGTTTCACACACGCTTTTGTAATCTCACATGGCGATTTCCTGAAGATGACATTGATTGGGAACTTTTCGATGGAAGATTTAAGTATCTTCTTTACATATTTGAAAATCCGCAATTCTTAGAATCATTTGAACCCTGCTCAACATACTTCGGTGATGGAGTTGCGCAATCACAATCAGACAGAGTTGTTGTCCCAAATGATTGTTCGCCTTCCCCTCATCAAATAGCTCCACCAACACAGAGTGATGTGGGAGAACATGCACACACATCGATTGAACTATCATATCCTCCCACATCAACTGCTCTCAATGTCTATGTATATTTGGCTTGCAAGCTTGCTGGTTGTCATGTGGATGTGTTTCCTCAACCTTCGTCCCCACGTTCCATTGATCCTTTGGATTGTATTGTCTTGTGTTCTTCTGTTCTAGACTCCACACTTGTTGTCAACGAGGATCAAGTTGTTGACAGAGTTGGTGTTGTGAAACCAACCTACGCTATCATCCATGATGAGTGTGTGTGGGAATCTAAAGAAGAACCCATGATGAAGGATGACTCCCTTCCATTTGTGCCTCATTCACTTTATCTTGACATCCCTTATTATCCTCCCTGTGAAAACTCATTTTTGGATGTTTCTACTTATGACCATTCATGTGACATGTAGGATGTCAGTCTGTCATTACATTGCAGGGAGGACATATCTTCTTTTGAGAATTTGTCCCATCTGTTATCTATCATTTCTGAAAACATAGAGGGTGAGCACCCTTGATTCTCATCTACCCCTCTCCACGATTCATCAAATCATGAGAATGTCGATGAACATTCTAAATTTTCTGATCATGGTTGTCGTGATCTATGTACTTGTTCATTTGAGCACAATGTTGATTCACGTGATGTTGATATGTCTAAGCCACTGGTCTCCGATGATCTACCTATTAACGCAGTTGAAACCCCGTGGGTTGTCAAGCACTTCAAGCTAAGCTAATGGTTATGTCAGGCCCTCAGCATCCTGAGATTAGTTCCACTTCCAATCAGAAAATTTTTGAAACACCCAAGGCTCCTCATCACTCTTTGCTTCACATTGAAGATCAACCAAACACCCAAATTTCACTTCCTCCACTCAAATTTCATAATCCCATTGCTTAAGCTTTGGAGGAATAGTACACAGTGAATGCACCTGCAAAGCATAAGCTGTTGATCTTTCTCATGTTAACTCGTATGTCACAATACAAAGAGTGTGTATGTTTACTATTTGCATGCAGTGCGTTGCAACACCATGGTCTGTCAGCAGAATATTTGTTTTGTGCACTCGCTCTTTCTATGGATGTTTTAGAACTCAAAGATTCTTGGTCTACATTGATCTATCTTTCTTGTTCGCTAGTTTACATACATATATTTCTTCTTAACCATGCTTTCACCAACATGAGCTAACCAATGTGTCGATGGCTACATTGGAAATATCACTTCACGTGAGAAGGCACATGCCCTATTTAGCATAGGAGTAGGAGTAGTGTTTTCTTATTTTATTTGCTTTTATTTTCCTTCTCGTTCGCATGTTTGGTTTCTTGCTTGCTTAACATAGTTACCAATCAAACAGGAAATATTACCTCAGAACAGGTACTCTAGCCAAAAAACCCCCAAACAACATGAAAAAACAACCCAAAAATGAAAATTGTGTATTCGAGAACAATGTTTTTTTTAGAATAAATTTTCAGCATTTTTTTTAAATGGAAGTAAATTTTTTTTTTTTTTTGCAAAACGCATGAAAAAACACCTTTAAAAAAATAAGTGTTGATTTTGGAATTAAAAAAAAAAAAAAAAAAAAATCGGGTTACAATTTTGACATTTTTTAGCAATGGAATTAAAGATAAAATATCCGGACTTTGAAAAACTGTAAAATTCCAAAAATTCTTGGACATGATGTTAAAGATAAAATATCATATCTCAAATCGTGATAATTCCAACAATTTCCATCCATGTTGTTAAAGATAAAATATCTTTACTCTAAAAAACCCCGAAATTGTAATTGTTTTCAACCATATCATTAAAGATAAAGTATCATGACTTAAAAAAACATTAAAATGTTGACAATTTTTCAACCATGCAATTAAAACCAAAGATTATGATTACAAAATAATCTCAAGTTTTGAAAATATTTCAAGCATGACATTATGGAAAAAAATTATGACAAAAAACTTTAAAAATGAACACCCAAGAGTAATTTATTCTTTAAATGCTAAATATATAGTGTTTTTAAAATCTTAGCCTAAGACAACTCGATACATTGCAACAGAAATTTAAAAATCAACCATCAAATTGACACGTGGTGTATGCGAAATTGACCTGTTGCAATGAAAACTTAAAGACCAACCATGGAATTGATACATTGTGGGGGCAGTCTCGATTCATTATCACAAAAATTTTAAAATCAACTATCAAATTGCCCATAATGGGATCGAGTTACTAGACCAACATTGACATAGACCGTGTAGAAAAACAAATAAAAATAAAAACCAAAATAAAAAATAAATGTATAAAGAAATAAAAATGAAAAACACAAAAGAAAACAAAAATTCAAATATTTAAAAAAATAAAGACAAAAACAAAAGAAAAAACACAAAAAAATTTAAAAATAATAACAAGTAATAAAACATAAAAAAAAACATGGCAAAAGAAATCAAATATAAAAAATAGGAGTTGTCCTTATTGTGACTTTTTGGACTTTTCAGTGCTCGAATCCGACAGAAAAGTTTGAGGTGAAATCTTGATTTATGTTATTTAAATTGGTTTTTTTACTGTATATATGCATTCAACACCCTAGAGAATGCCTTGTGCACTTTCATTGTGCAAGAGTTACCCATCAAGCTTTTGATTTTAGTAAATTCTTGTTGGATTTTAGAGAAATTAGACTAGAAAAACCCACTAAAAGAGCTTCCAAAAAGTCTCGCTAAGGATAACTAGTAGAAAATATATAATAAAGATAAAAAAAATACCATAAACATCTAAACCAACGAAAAATTAACTTGTAATATCTATATATATTATATTATATATAATTATATATATATATATATATATTATTATATATATAATATTTATAATTATGTGTCTATATTTTTTTTTTGTATGTTTGTATTTTTTTATATATATTATTTAATTTTATTAGAAAATTTTTTAATTTATTTTAGTGTCGATATTTTTTTTTTAATGTTGGTGATTTTTCTAATATACATGACAAAAAATCTAATTTATTACAATATTTTTTTTAATGTGGTGTTTAAAAATGTAAAAAAAAACAAATTTAGGGTTGTCAAAAAACAAAAAATGAAAAAAAAAAAAAAATATATATATATATATATATATATATATATATATATAATATATATTTATATATTATATATATATATATATATATATTACTACAACCCTCTCATATTCTATTAACAAGTTCTCAATTGAAGTTTCAAGTAATAAAAGAAATAACAAAACCAACCCATGGTATGACAAAGATTGTAAAAGTGTGAGGAGAGCAATTAAGGAAGTTGTTGATGAATCTATTAAAAATAGCAAGATAAAAATATAAAAGGCCCTGACTAAAAGGAAAAAAAGGTAGTATACTCATAAAAGACAAGAGAATCTATTACACCTCTCTAAGGTAGCTCGTAGGAAATTCTAGAGGCAGATTCTAACCACGAAAACTAAAGATGATAATAAAATTGCTTTACACGACTCGAATTCCTATCTTAAAAAGCTTTATGAATCTCCAAATATCATGGATAAATTTGAAACCCTACTCACAATGAAAGAATTATTCTCATTAGAAGAAATTAATTTTGGGGTTAAACGCCTGAAAAATGGGAAAGCTAAGGACATTGAAGGTTACCAGGAGGAAATCTTAAAAATTGGAGGTCATGTCCTCATCCCCCACATCCACAAGCTTTTGAATCAAGCGGTCAAGAAAGGGTTCCATAAACCATGGACTCAAAGCCTCATTATCCCTATTTTTAAAAGTGGCATACAAATAACCCCTCTAACTATCAAATAGTTGTGATCAACGCTCTCTTAGCCAAGTTATATGGTATTATTTTGGAAAAGAAGTTGAGCATATGGATTGAAAGTGAAGGTAAGTGGGCTAAAGGCCAAGCAGGTTTTAGAATGTAGGTTTTAACCCCGTACAAAAATTACCTGCATACGAATTCTAAATCACATGAAAAATAAAAATGGGAGAGCATAACACATAAAAAATATATACACAGAGTTTTCCCACTGGATCCCAATACCGGGACTACCAGCTTGATTTTTCATTATGTTCCTTTCAATGTTACAATACATATTTATACATCCCGAAGCATCTAATACCATGGACCGAAAATCATCGCATCTAAAACCATGGACCGAAAACCATCGCGTCCAAAAAACATGTGCGAAAATCATGCGCAAAACCATAGGTGGGTCCACCCAACCTAACATAGGGTCCAAAACCAAAATTTTCCAAGGCGCTGCCCCAGACCCCATAAACTGGGGTTACGGGTACCCCTCAAACCCCCTGTTAACTATGTGGAAAGAATATAACACAACCCAACAATTTTGTTATGCTATTTTGATTAAAATAAAATTAATTGATTGTGGATAACATTCTCCATGTCACTCCTTAGTTGATCTTAGGTTGAGACATATGGCAATAACTATGAAGTCCACTGATCAAAGAATTCCTTTTGATGGGAACCCTAGTCCTTTTCCTCCTTTTGGAAATATTAGTGCTCCTTATATGGCTACATTGTGCCTTCCGGGACTTACCATTGGCTTTCCAGTATGGTTGTTTACAACCTCCTTGGCCCCGCAACTGAATATTCCTACAATAGGACAAAATCAACCTCCAGTTGATCCTAAAGTTGACCCTTTACCTTCTTCATTGGTTTTTTTTCCTCCCCTTCTTCCTCTTCGCCTGTTGAAAGTATTGACACTAGTAACCTGGTGGATAAGAAGAAGAAGAAAGGGAATAAGAAGAAGAAGAAGAAGAAAATTCAGCATTGGGGAAACTAAGCAACCATTGCTTCGAATGAAGCTTCTGATGAGAAACTATCCAATAAGCCTCACAAACTTGGATATCCTTGCAAATTTTGTATGGGAGACCATCTTCTTCAAAATTGTTCTGGTATTCCTCAGATCTTAGAAGAATGGTCTTCTTGTTCACATCATCATGTGCTATCAACTTCTAGAGATCATGTTGGTGGCACACCATCAACTAGTGGTAGTAAAGTTCATGGAAAGGAGGGTAAAGTTAAGTTTCCCTGTAGGCTATGTGAAGGGAATCACCCCATTCACCTTTGTCCCTATCTAGATGAAGCCCAAAAATTGTTGGATAACCGTCCTGCTTCTTCACATTGACTTCCATCTGGTTATAGGAGACTCTCCCTTAATCCTTCACTAGTTAATGAAGTGACTGAACCAAATCAACCGTTGGTCAAATCCACTCTCTCTAAATGTGAATCTATGAGTCTATACCTGACCAATCACCGGTCGAGGAAATAGTTGACCTGATTTCACCTTCATTTAATCATACCTTTCCCATAGGAAGTGTGTATGATACCACTCAAGTTCTTTTCGTTTCTTCATATTACAATGAGCTTGGAGGCAACTCTCTTGTTTCATCAATATAGGAGGAAAATCCTCTCATTCTCATAACTCAAGGGGGTAATTCTCCCATTCTTATGGTGCCCCCTCCAAGTAGTCTGGTCACTTCCTTTGATTGGAATCGATAGGCAAGATGTCGTCTTCCTTCTTATGTGCCTTTCCAGATCATAGTACATGTTTATAATATGATTGTATCTGGCACAATTATAGATGAAGGTGCATCTGTGAGTATCCTTTTCTCCACTGCTTGGCAGGCGCTCAGTTCACTGCCACTTGTGCCTGTTACCTGGAATCTGTTGACTTTTTGCAGAGGAACTAGTCAATCATTAGGGATCCTTCCTCTGTTGCCTATTACTTTGGGAAGAAAAATTATTTATCTCAATGTGATGGTAGTCCCGACCCTTTAGATTACAATTTACTTCTTGGGCACGACTATGTTTATGACATGGGAGCTATTGTTTCAACACTCTTTCAAGTCATATGTTTCTTGCATGAAGGAAGAATTGTCACTGTTGACTAGATTTCATTTCCCAATCCAAATATGGTTTCGAGTCAACCATCTTCCCCAAATGGTCCTTTCGTCCCAATGGTATCTTCCCCACCACGGGTTAATTATGTGGCAACCTGTTCCATGCCTACATCAACTGACGATCAATTTCATGATGTTGTGCATTATGTACTAGGGGAATTGGAACCAGATCTCTTTAATGGATTCCTTGCTACATATCCCTTCTATAGCATTATTCTCCCATCTGATGAGAACCTCTTAGAAGTCATGACCTCTTATGGATCATGATCAAGGAATATGAGGATTTGTTAAAAAATGAAATAAAGGATTGTGAGGATAGTTCCTGGTCTTCTGTCAACCTCGTTAAAAAATGGAACAAAGGATATAAGGATAGTTCCTAGTCTTGTGTCAACCTCGTTAAAAAATGAAACAAAGGGTGTGAGGATAGTTCCTAGTCTTGTGTCAACCTCATTAAAAAATGAAACAAAGGGTATGCGGATAGTTCCTGATCTTGTGTCATCCTCGTTAAAAAATGAAACAAGGAATATGAGGATAGTTCTTCTACTATGTCAACCTCATTAAAAAATGAAACAAGTCCATGAGCATAGTTCCTTGTCTTGTGTCAAGCTCATTAAAAAATGAAACAAAGGAATATGAGGACAGTTCTTTTACTGTGTCAACCTCATTAAAAAATGAAACAGGTCTGAGAGCATAGTTCCTTGTCTTGTGTCAAGCTCGTTAAAAAATGAAACAAGGAATCTAAGCATAGTTCCTTGTCTTGTGTCAAGCTTGTTAAAAAATGAAATAAGGAATTTGAGCAGAGTTCCTTGTCTTCTATCAAGCTCATTAAAAAATGAAACATGGTCCCTTGGAGAAAAGTTCCAATTCGAGTCCTTCATTGGATCTCATAAAATCCTAGTCGAGTCTTTCACTTGATCTCATAAATGAACCTTCATTCCATCCACCTGATAGCCACAAGTAGTCTACTTAGGTGAATGTAACGAAGCTTGGCTAGCATGCAACTAGAATCGAGTCATCATGCTGGGGTCATGTAAACCAATATCAAGCATAGTTTTTCATTTCAAGCTTGTGTAAACGTGAAACTAAATCCAAGCATAGTTTTTCATTTCAAGCTTGTGGAAACATGAAACTAAATTCAAGCATAGTTTTTTGTTTCAAGCTTGTGTAAACATGACACTGAATCCAAGTATAGTTCCCTATTGTTTAAGCTTGTGTAAAAATGAACCCATCTCCATTTTAACCCTCGTGATTTCCATTCTATCAGCCTCTTCTATCAGCCTCTTCTATCAGATGAGCCTTGGTTTTTCTCCTTCTATCATCACTATCTGCTTGGCTAATCATACACTTTCACTTGGTTGTTTTACCCTTTTTGAGGACAATTTGCAATGATTGTTCTTATTAGCCAGCCTCTAAAATCAACATGTTTTGAGAAGTTCCAACATCACTAGAGCCAGTTTCTAACCTAGATACCACTCGTTCCTTTAAATGGATTCCTCTTTAAGCTCTTTTTAGACTCTTGAAACATGAAAAGATTGCTGAGCGCTTTCCCTTTTCAGCTCATAAATGGATTGGAAATGACATCTACTCAGTATAAGTTTAACCCTTTTCCAGACTAAGATAGATTACTTGCTAAAAAAGAATACGTTGATCGAACATGGTCAATAGGTTCTCTCTTGTACTATTTTACGCTTTTTCGACTTGAAAGAAAATTTTACGAAAAATATCTTTTAGAGTTTTCTTTTTGTCCCTTTTCAAACTCTTTAAATATGAAAAGGAATGAGTTCTCATTGTCATTAAACTTGTTAAAACATCAAATAGTGACAAGCTTGTCCATCATGACAAGAGCAAGTTTCACCTTCACTAGGCTCATTAAAACATCACATAGTGATGGATTCACCCGAAGGGTGGAATTATACTACAAGAATATGTTATCCTCCTCAAGATTGTTGAAAAATAAAGAGGTACTGGTCAGCAATGACTGGGGAAAATGGGAAAGGGATAGATCACTTTATGGTAGTAAGTCACTCTTGAACATGACACTTTCACTTCATCTCTGTGACTACTTGGGTTGGTTTATCTGCTTGATGGTTATCATACCTATGGTCTATCACACCATCCATCACTTTAGTTTTGGGTCAATGTTGTCAATTCATTCAGTGTCACCAACATGTTCAAGATAAGTCATTTAGTAAAATGCATACTTTGCAATACACATAAACCTTCATTTTCACGATCGCCATTCTTAAACCTTGTGTCGTCAATCACATTCCGTCTCCAAAATCATTACACTCATTTCATGTCATTTATCTGGGATACATCAAGGCCCTCCTGTGATGAGTCACTTCTTGTCAACATCAGCACATTATCCAAGAAATTGACTTAGAAACACCCTTTCAGTACCTTCAGGCTTGGATACATTAATGGAAATTTTCTCGCTTTCAGTGATAGGTTGACATCACTGGCCTTCGACCGAAATACTTTGTATGGTGTTCGACATCAAAGCATTTATTCACACCATACAGAATGTACTGCAGTACCTTGAGAATCGTTATCATTATCGGTGATCTCTCTCACGTCTGTTAACGGCTTACATCATTGGCTGGCAATCAGATGGTGTCTTCCCATGTTCACCTTCAAATCACATATTCACATGGTTAGACTCATACTTGAGTGAAGGATTGAACAAGATAGAACACTCCAGATCTAGTTTCATCCATCTAGGCTGTGATTTTAGGAGAGTACAAAATAATCTGTACGATGGCTTTACACTAATGGTTGTTCCATCATGGGTCTATATATGTAGACGACTATCTTTGTACATGTAATGAAAAGTTTATATGTTGAGTATGAGTATGTCTTTCCTTAGAAATTCATGAAAAATCCAAAATATCATGATGTTATGTATTGTAATCGATGTCGGTCACTGTCCACTTCAGTTCTTCTCTATCACATCGTAAATCATATCACTTGACATTATCATTTTTGACTTCATGCTTTAAGGGGAAACTATTACAGGTCTAGTTGGTCACATCACTCCCTACATTCAGATTAGTATTATTAGGGCTCATAAAACCCTAATTCAGTACATGCCCTAAAGAAGTCAACTCACTAAATGCCTCTTTCTATGAAAGTTTCATGGCCTGAAGCCTTCCTAAAATCCCTCCTTGGGACACCAACGCAACTCAATCCTTGAGACAGTGCGATGCGGAGTAGGCAGGCCCATTATGGCCCACACTGCAATTCACATAGGCCCTCTTTAGCCTACACTGGGCAAGATTGACTGAAATTTGCTTAGGGTTCTAGGAATATTCCTTCATTCTAAATGATTCTAGAAGGTTCCCATCTCGTATCCCCTCCTATGAGCTCGAAATTGGATAGGCTAAGGATCCATTAACCTCCTATCCTCTCATTCCTTGCTCCATGGAAACTAACTCCAAGTTTGGAATGCCATTCAATACTCTCATTTGTGACAAATTCACCTCCATTTCCTATAAATTGAGCACTCATCATAGTGACCAGGGGGCTAGAATCTGAAGTTTGTAAGGAAATTTTGTTGGTTTGAGAATTGAGTTTATGTTTACCAATGTTTTTTTGTTGGAGCATTGTGATTTTTATGTGGCGAGGGTTGGAATGAAGTTGGAGGAGTGGCACAAGATCGAACTATATTGGGTGATACTCATATGATTGTTTCAATGTCTTCGATTCCATTGTTTATAGTATATAGATAATGTATGCTTTGATTGTTTCTTGTTTTTGTTTCTTTTGATGCAGGTACCTTTTGAGCAGATTTAGTTGAAGTGGGAGCGACAGTAGTGATTCAAAAGAGATTTAGGAAGCAAAAGACTACAAGTAATTTCCTTCATCTCATCTATCTTCTATAAGATAAGGTTAAATTACTTTCTTTCTGTTGTTCTAGGTGTAGTCACCCACCTAGGGAAAATGTGTTTATCTGTAGATGCAAATTCCATGTAACAAGGTGGAAGCTTGATAATATGATAGTGTGGACTCTAGAATTAGTGCGATGGTTAGAAGCCTCTAAAAACAAGATCACGCAGGTTGTCAATCACTTGCTCGATCGAATTATAGGAGGATTTGCTACAGAATTTGTAGTTGATACCTCAGTCAGCTATAGTGAAGTGGAGTGACGATTTTTCAAAGGACCGCGAGGTAAGTGTTTAAGATCTTTGAATTCTTGGAATTAAATGTTGTTATGTGAAAAATGGGTGATGCCATTACCTTGATGTTTGGAGCTACGTGAAGTGGAAAACTCTTTAGAAATTGCGAAGGATCAAGACCAGAGTATAGTCCATTGATTGGACCTCCTCCAAGTGATGATGAAGGGGCAGAACAAACTCCACCGCGAAGTGTTGTTCAACTAATCACTCAGGGGATTCCTCGAGTAAATCATCCTTCCACTCTACCACCACCTCCACTTCCACAACATACGCCTTCACCCACACCTCCACCTCCACTGCCACCATTCAACATGGCGAACGCGATGAAGTTGTCGATTTTCAAGGGCATAGGGAGTGAAGATACATAGCAATTTTGGTTTGTTGTGAATGTTATGTGGACAGTGCAATAAATTAATGATGACAATATAAAGAAGGCACAGTTGGTTACCGCGTTGCAGGATTTCGCGCTAACTTGGTATATTAAGTATTGTTATGATAATCGTCTTGCATCGCTAATAGAGACTAAGGTGGCTTTGAACAAGAATTTTATTAAGCCTAAGTCTGACTCACCGTTAGTAATCAGATTCGAAGAAATCATGATGAGGGTTGATGAGACACCTTGGGATTTAGATCATAGGTTGAAGTGTTAGATTCGAGAAGCTAACATGCAGCTTAAAGTTAGTCAGCATCGCGAATGGTTTATAGCTTCGCTTCTGCCCCACCAGAGAATTTCTCTATCATAAAAAAAGATAGGAACACCGGCAGAAGCCGTGGAAATCATCATGAGGTTGCATGCATCTCCTATTCAGGATGAAACCATAGGGGTACAATAGATCCACTCTCAGTTACAGAGTATACACTTAGAATTATAAAATTTGAAGAAAGACAAGGAGACTAACCCATAAGTGTGCACATAAGTTTGGTGTTTGAATTGCAAGAGCCAGGGGCACGATAAAGACCATTGTCTCGTGTACACGAATTATATTACAGGAAGGGGGCCAATTCCACTAAAAATAGAAGCCCCAGTAGGGCTAAGCGTGGGGACTACGCTATGGTGTGTTATTTGTCAGGTTGTTGGACAACATGCAACATATATTTTCCATTTACTTCAAACGTTCATCCAAACACCTCAGCAATTGTTATGTAACTTCTGCAAATCTGTGGGCCACAATGAGCACCACTACTGTAGCTATGAGCTGATGATGGAAAGAACACCTACATATCGGATGCAAGTAGAAACTTGACCTCCAGAGCAGAGCGTCGGAGGAGCGCACAGAGGTTATTAGGGGCGTGGATGGGGCCGCGGAGGAGGAGGGCTTGGTAGAGGCCGTGATCAAATCATATGCTAGAACTATGGACAACCAGGGCACTATGTGCGAGAATGTCAGAATCAGACATGCCAGTCATGTCAATACTGCATCTAGTCTGACCATACTATAGAAGAGTGCCCGGTGCTAATAGCTAAAATGCAAGAGAAGAAAGCGCAGCCTTAGCAGCCTACGCAGAACTTACAGATGATGAGAGATGAGCCCTGTGAGGAAGATCAAAGCGTGAATATAGTGTTGAGAAGTGGAATAATGATTGGCAGTGATAAAGGTTAACATCCTGAAGAGGACAGATGGGTCCGTAGGGCCCCAGAGAAGGAAGTTGGTTTTGATATAACTCACGCTAAGGAAACATTTATGGAGGCAAAGAAGAGTTTCGCTAAGGTGTCCACCTCAAGAAGCCAAGACAAGGTGCAAGAAACCAGTGCACCTACAGAGGTTGATCCCTCTGTCCTCACTACATTTTTGGAAACCTGCATCAAACTGTTGCATGATAGAAAAGATGTGGAAGGCCTACATTAATTAATAAACAAATGCGCTAGCAAAGAAAAGGTCCTTGATGGACAACAAGTGATCAGAAAGATTGGCAAACGTAAGGCAAGAACAGGGCGTGAGATGAGGCTCACCACATAGATAGGTGATTATGAGATGGACCAAGTCATCTTGGATCTAGGGTTCGATTCGAACATATTACCAAAACAAACATGGGAAAGAATGAGGAGACCTACACTGTATTGGTCTCTGATTCAGCTCAGAATGACAAACCAACAGAAAATCATCCCCATGGGATGATTATATGGAGTAACCATTGATATAGAAGGTGCGAGTCTGATGGTTGATTTTGAGGTTATAGAAATTGTCAATGACATTAATCCATACCCCGCCATCTTGGGAATTGACTAGGCCATTGATATGAATGGGGTTATCAATTTGAAGAAGAGGACAATGTCGTTTGAAAGAAAATTGCTTCGGGTTGTAGTACCATTGGACCCTGCAGAAGGGTTGCGCTATATTGAACCAGTTAGTGATTATGAAGAAAGTGAGAATGAACTAGATCAAATCTACAAAATAATAGCGCGAGATTAGGACTAGATCAATTTGACGACAGATGGATAGATTGCATGAGACTAGGAGAGTTCTTGCACCTCGGATTTAAACGAAAAGTGTAAGCATTGGCAAAATCACTTGCATGAAGTATCCACACTGCAATGCAATATGATGACAAAGTTGTTGCGTTGTGTTTCGTCAAAGGTAAGGAAACTACCCTATTATGATTGTTTAACTGATGGAGATATATTTTTGGATGAATTTGAGCGTGAAGTCCCCGAGGATCACCACTTCCAAGCTTTAGAATTGGCATTTTGTGCTACGCCAACATGATGGTGGGGTACGAATAAGGATAGTTTTGCTGGATGGCGAGATTATAGAAGAATGATGAGGTTACAGTTTGGGTGTCCGAACACTACATTTGATGATAAATATAATGGAAGGGATGATCCGCGCAATCACCTAGAAAAATGGACTAAAGCATGGGGGACAAAACCATAGCCAGAGTGGGTACACATATTTTTCCATACTCTGGATATGATTCTCATGAACTAGTATCTGGAAATAGAGCTCCACCATGGCACCACAGAATGGGATGTATTGAAGGAAGGGTTCTTATTAACCTTCAGCTTCAAAGACAACTTCACAAGGATCGATGAAGTGCTACAAGAGATTAAGGTGGTTATCTTTAGAATGTCGATGAAACCTATCGAATGGACCCAACCATATTGGAGAACCCAGCAACGCCATGCGCTAGAATGCTATAATGTGACCACTGAAGAGGAGGATGAGGATCTGAGGAACATTAATATTCTACAGGCAAAAGGGCATCGCAAAGTCGAAGGCCCATAAATAGAAAATCCAAACATCTCCATGTTGTTGAAGACATAGCACGTAAATTTTGGTACTGAAGCAGAACCAAAGTTTGCAGAGATTGGATATTATTGGGACAAAGCTACCATGGATAAAGTTTTTGAGTTACTCCATGAATACCAGGATCTCTTTCCTACGAAGTTTTCAAATTTGAAGCGCATAGTTGGCAATTTGGGTGTTATTAATATCACTATGAAGCCAGATGCAAAGATAATTAAACAGAGCTTGTATCACCTTAATCCTAAATACAAGGAAAAGGTTCACCAAGGCTGGATAAAATGTTGGAGGCAAGCATCATAGAATCTGTCAAAGAATCGGACTGGATGAGCACAATGGTGGTTCAGTAAAAGAAGCAAAAGGGTGAAATAAGGATTTGTGTAGATCTGCGAAAGCTTAATGATGTGTGTGTCCATGACCCATTCCCAACTCAGTTAACAGATAAAGTGTCAGACAATGTTGGAGGGCAAGAGGTTTATTCTTTTACCGATGGGTTTTCCAGGTATCATCAGATTCAGATCATGATAGAGGATAGGAGAAAAACGACCTTCACAATGGAATGGTGTTGTTCTCAATACACTGTGATTCTGTTTGGACTCAAGAATGCGCCTACGATATTTTCCCACATAGTCATAGCAGTGTTTAAGGAGTTCATTCATAAGTTCTTGGAAGTATACTTCGATGACTAGATAATGTTCAGATAGTAAAGCACCATGTAGCAAGTCTTTGCCTAATATTGGATACATGTCACAGATACCTAATCACATTGAACTTGAAGAAATGCATATTTTGTGTTCCCTTTGGGATCTTGCTAGGTCATGTGGCCTGCAAGCAAGGATTGATGGTGGACCCTACAAAGATCATGGTAATTGTGAATTTGGAGGCCCCTAGGATTGTCAAGCAGCTGTGCGCAACACTGGGACATACGGGATATTATCGAAAAATTATTAAATATTATGCTCAAATTACTGCGCCCATGGAGAAAATGTTGAGGGACACAACATTTTGAGGGATGAATAATGTTAACGTAGCTTAGATGTATTAAAAGAAAAGATGGTCACCGTACCAATCTTGGTATTCCTTCATTGGAAAAATGAGTTTCATGTACATGTGGATGCCTCTTGCATTGCATTGGGTGCAGTGCTAACACAGGCTAGTGAAGGATAAATGGACCATCCTATAGCCTTCGCAAGTAGGAAGTTATCGAGGGCCAAGAAGAATTATTCAACGATTGAGTGCGAAGGATTTTCCATGTTGTATGCACTACAAAAATTCAGGCATTATCTGTTAGGAGGGCATTTCAAGATGTACACATATCATTGTGCCTTGAAATACATGGTCAACAAGCCTGTGTTAGGGGAGAAGATCTACGGATGGTTTCTATTATTTCAGGAGTATGAATTTGAAGTCATCTTGAATCTAGGAAGGTTAAATGCAGGACTTGACCATCTGTCACAGATCGAAACAGGAGAGGTGCCTAATAATCTAGAGGAATGGTTTCCATATGCGCAACTCTTTGTGGTGCGCATAGTAGATACTCATTTTGCAGACATTATTCACTTCTTAACTGTAGGGATGGCACCAGAAAGATATATAAGTCAGCAAAAGAAGTAATTAGTAGTGCGTGCAGCAAATTTTTTAGTTATTGCAGGACATTTGTATAAGATGGGTGTTGATCAAATATTGTGAAGATATGTGTCGGATTTTGAGTGGGATAGCATTATTGCGGAAGCTCATGGAGGAGCTACAATAGGTCATAATGCAGGCAAGGCAACTACGCAGAAGATTTTGTGCGCAGGTCTATGGTGGCCAACATTGCACAAGGATTCCAAGGCATATTGTAAGGCATGCGGTGCATGTCAAAGCACTGGTAGACCATTGTGAAGGGATGGGTTTCCATTACATCAAGTACCTTTGTAGCCATTTGAGAAATGGGTGATTGATTTAATTGGGCCATTTCAGCCTCTGGGAAAGAAAACAGGTGTGTGCTATATCATCACCATGACGCAATATCTAACCAGATGGGTGGAAGCACAACTGGTTAAGGATTGTACAGGGGCTATGGTAACAAAGTTTTTTCTGAGTATGTATTAACCAGATTTAGCTACCTAAAGTTTTTGATGAGTGATAGAGGTATGCACTTTCTGAACGAAACGATCAGCACATTAATTGAAGAATTCTAGGTCTACCATCAGAAGAGTACACTATATCACCCACAAGCCAATCGAACCATTGAAGCCTTCAATATTATTTTGGAGAATGCATTGACGAAGATCTACAATGTGTAGTGAAATGACTGGGATGTGCACGTACCTATAGTACTATGGGCCTACGGGACTACTTGTAAGAAGATGATAGGGAAAACATTGTTCAAATTGGTATATGGGGTCGAAGTTGTAACGCTACTGGAGTATATCGTGCCTATTTTGTGCATAAAAGCACTGACAGATATGGCGGAAAGCGAAGCTTTGGAGGATTGGCTTGCGCTACTGATGGAGCTCGAAGAGGATCGATTTTTGGCAGGATTTCATCAACAAGTACAAAAGAAACGTGAAAAGACGTGGCATGAGCACCATATCAAGCTTCGCACTTTCAAGATAAATGATTTGGTCCTATTATATGATAGTAAATTTACTAAATTTCTAGGTATATTCTATATGCATTGGTTAGGGCCATGTTTTGTTAAGGAAATTACAGATGGAGGCGTAGTTTAGCTCATGAAGCTGAATGGGGAACCCTTCCTAGGAAGAGTGAATGGGAGCAGATTGAAGTTGTATACAGGGGATGTTGCACAATGACTATATGACAGTATGATTTTCTTTGTTGGGTGTGGAGCATGATTATTTAGAGGTCTTTGTTTCAGCCAGATGTATACCCCATGAAGTTTGTACACCCCTCCACGTGGGGTGGTGCAAGAGGGACTTGTCCCCCCTCGTAAGGGTTTGGGGGGGATAATCCCCCTCAGCTGGGGGGTTAGGGGGCCATTAGTCCCACGACGAGGGTTTCGGGGGCAGTGCCCCCGAAGCTAAAAACAGATGTAAAATTTCCTTGTAAAAGTATAATAATTTCTAGTCAATCTAGGTCGTTCATTAGGCCAATGATCTGACAGTAGAACTTATGTTTAGTTTAGGGTTTTTTGCCCTAGAAGGCAACCCCTCTCTTTGTATGAGGGCATTGTATTGAGGCTATGCAATAGATGTGTATTCTCTGAGTGAGAAACAGAGACTTGAGACTGTGAGAGGAAACATAGGATATTATAACAAATCTATTGTAGGTTGTGTCTCTTCATTTTGTTGGATAATAGAAAGGAAGGATTGGCTGTTTGGGGTGGACGTAGCCCAAACTGGGTGAACCACGTATATATGTGTCTCTCTGGTTTTATGCATTTTTTTTCTGTGTTTATATTTATGCAATATTCTATGTGTTCCATCGCTTTGTAATATATAATTATTTAACAACTGGTATCCGAGCCGAAGGTTTATTTGGCTGATAAACTCACAAGAAATAAGGGTTCTTGGTTCAAGTGGGAGCAATGGCGGAAGATGGTAAGTTTAGGGTCGAAAAAATTAACGTCCAAAACTTCTCGTTATGGAAGATGCAGATGGAAGATTATCTGTATTAGAAAGATGTGTGCCTACCATTGGGTGGAAAAACAAAGATGTCGACAGGTATGATAGATGAAGAATGGAACCTTCTCGATAGAAAGGCACTCAGAACAGTACGGTTATGCCCTGCAGTGTCAATCGCCTTCAACATTTCGAAGGAAACAACAACAGAGGGTTTGATTAAGGCATTGGCGAAACTATATGAAAAACCCTCGACCTCAAACAAGGTATTTCTTATGAAACAACTATCTAATATGAAGATGTCGAAAGGTGGATATGTTGCAGACCATTTAAATGATTTTAATACTGTTGCAAGTTAGTTAAGTTCTGTAGGCGTAAACTTTGATGATGAAGTTAGAGCTCTCTTATTCTTGTGCTCATTGCCAGAAAGTTGGAATGGTTTAGTAATGGCCATTAGTCACTCTATTTCTGGATCTAGTACTTTAAAGTTTTATGATTTTGTCGATGCTATCCTTAGCGAGGAAATGCGACGCAAAAGCTCCGGTGAGACATCGAGTAATGCTTTGAGTGCAGAGTCTAGGGGAAGAAAAATGGAAAGAGCAAAGGGCTCAGGATATCGCAGTAAATCAAGGAAAGGAAGATCCAAGTCCAGATTAGGGATAGTGTGCTAGAAATACGGAAAGAAAGGACACCTAAAGAAAGACTGTAGATCTCAGAAGGGAAAAGAAGGAGATGCACAACAAGAAAACAATCATGAAGCAAATGTGACAGATGAGGTGTTACAAGATGCTTTGATTCTTTATTTTGAAAATATTACTGATTCCTGGGTGGTAGATTTAGGGGCCTCATTCCATGCCACACCTATAAGAAATATTTTCATGACTATGTTCAAGGAGATTTTGGACAAGTCCGTTTGGGTGATGATAAACCCTGTAAAATTGTTGGAATGGGTAAGGTTATTGTAAAATAGCAGAATGGAAACCAATGGCTACTAAAGGAGGTAAGGCATGTTCTAGATCTGAAGAAAAATTAGATTTCAACAGGGTAGTTAGACGGTGAAGGTTGTGTGAAAACTCTCACAAATAAAGCTTGGAAGGTCACCCAAGGAGCCTGGGTAATAGCAAAAGGCGAAATGGTTGGTACATTATATTTATGCAATGGTATTTCTAACTCTGTTAATGATTTAACTTCCAAAGGAGCAGATGCAACATTATGGCATCATAGGCTTGGACACATGAGTGAGAAGGGGATGAAGATCCTTCACTCAAGGAATTTGTTTCCAGGTTTGAAGAATGTTGATTTGGATTTCTGTGAGAATTGCATTTATGGAAAACAGAAGAGAGTCATATTTCTTAGAGTTGGGAAAGAAAAGAAGAGCGAGAAATTAGAGCTTGTGCATACAGATGTATGGGGACTTGCTTCGGTATCATCTCTCGGTGGCTCTCGTTATTATGTTACTTTTATTGATGATGCAACTAGAAAAACTTGGATTTATTGTATTAAGAACAAATCTTATGTATTTGATACCTTCAAGAAATCGAGAGCTTTGGTTGAGATTGAGACAAGAAAGAAATTGAAGTGTCTCAGATCAAACAATGGAGGTGAATATTGCAGCAAAGAGCTTGATAGGTACTATTCAAAGCATGGAATTTGCAGAGAGAAGATAGTTCCAAGAACACCACAAGAAAAAGGTGTGTCAAAAAGGATGAACAGAACAATCATGGAGCGTGCAAGGTGCATGATATTACATGTAGGATTGCCTTTAAAATTTTGGGCAAATGCCGTAGATACTACTGTTTATCTAATAAATAGAGGGCCTTCAAGTTCCTTGGATGGTGGTGTTCCAGAGGAAGCATGGACAGGTAAAAAGGTAAACTACTCTCTTTTAAAGCCTTTTGGTTGTGAGGCCTTTGTCTATATTAATAAAGAAATAGAACAAAGCTTGAGGAAAAGTCAAAGAAATGTACCTTTATTGGATATGGTTTTAATGATTTTGGTTATCACTTATATGATTACAAAATTTACAAAATCATTAGGAGCACAGATGTAATATTCAATGAAAAGGTCTTGTATAAGAATTAGTTGCAGGAAAAGAAACGGGAAAAAGAAAACAAGGAATACGCAGTTCTTGATGAAATCACTGAAAAAGTAAATGTGCCTGAAAATAATAATAATCAACAACCACAACAATAGAAACCACCACAACAACAACAGGCACCCCAAACACATGAAAGTGGTGTTAGAAGATCTACCAGGATAAGTATACCCCCTGAACGATACTCTCCTTCATTATATTATTTATTGTTGACTGATTCTAGTGAACCCGAATGTTATGAAGAAGCATTTCAAGTTGAAAGAAGGAAGAAGTGGGAGGTAGCCATGGAAGAAGAGATGGATTCCTTAATGCATAACCAAACTTGGGACTTAGTCAGGTTGCCTACACGAAAAACTACATTGAAGAATAAATGGTTTATAGGCTGAAGGAAGAAGATGGAGGAAAACAAAGGTACAAAGCTAGACTTGTGGTGAAGGGGTTTGCACAAAAGAAAGGTATTGATTTTGATGAAACATTTTCTCCTGTTGTTAAAATGACTTCAATCAGAACTATTTTAAGTCTAGTATTAGTTGAAGATTTGCATCTTGAGCAGTTAGATGTAAAGATAACCTTTCTCCATGGGGATTTGGAAGAAGAGATATATATGCAGAATCCACAAGGATATGAGATGAAAGGGAAGGAGAAACTAGTATGCATGTTGAAGAAGAGATTGTATGGCGTAAAACAGGCTCCAAGGCAGTGGTATCTAAAATTTGACAAGTTTATGTATGAACAAGGTTATACTAGATGTCACTTTAGTCATTATGTTTATCTGAAAAAGCAAAATGATGGCAACTATATTATATTGTTATTGTATGTAGATGACATGCTTGTTGCAGGGTCTAACATGCAGTAAATAAATGTGCTCAAAAGAAAATTGGAAAATTCATTTGCATTGAAGGATTTGGGAGCTGCAAAACAAATCCTTGGTATGAGAATAACTAGAGATAGGAAAAATCACAAATTAACATTGTCTCAAAATGAGTTCATACAAAAGGTGTTGAAAAGATTTAATATGCACAATGAAAAACCAGTTAGTACACCTTTTGCTAGCCATTTCAAACTTAGTAAGGAAATGTGTCCAAAGACCCAAGAAGACATGGATTATATGTCTAAAGTTCCATATGCATCAGTGGTTGGAAGCTTAATGTACACAATGGTCTGCACAAGGCCTGCTATTGCACATGTAGCGGGAGTTGTAAGTAGGTACATGAACAATCCAGGAAAGGAACATTGGATGGCAGTGAAATGGATTCTCAGATATTTGAAAGGTGCCACAAGTCAAGCATTATGCTTTGGTGGTTCAAACATTTCTCTAAGGGATATGTTGATGCAGATATGGTAGGTGATAGAGATAACAGGAGGAGCACAACGGGATATGTATTTACTATAGGTGGAATAGCTGTCAGTTGGGTTTCAAAAATCCAAAGTGTTGTTGCACTTTCAACAACAGAAGCAGAGTATGTTGCTGCTACAGAGGCTAGTAAAGAAATGATTTGGTTACAAAGGTTTATGGGTGAATTGGGTAAGGAGCATGATATGGGAACGTTATATAATGATAGCCAAAGTGCCATTCATCTTGCAAAGAACTCAAAATTTCATTCCAGGACTAAGCACATACAGCTCAAGTACCATTTCATACAATCAATGTTGGAAGATGGAGATTTGAAGTTGGAAAAGGTACATGCTAGCCAAAATTCTTCAGATATGCTAACAAAAGTTGTAACCAGGGAGAAACTAAGAATATGCTTAGTTTCAATTGGTCTTCAAGGATGACGATGAAGATGAGAAACGGCTAGGTCCAATGTGGAGTCATTGTCCAACAAATGAAGCAGCGATGGAGTTGCTACAATCATTCTCCAAGTGGGAGATTGTTGGGTGTGGAGCATGATTATTTAGAGGTCTTTGTTTCATATGGATGTATACCCCAAGAAGTTTGTATGCTCCTCCACTCAGGGTAGTGTGAGGGGGACTTGTCCCCCCTGCGGAGGTTCAGGGGGGCCGATCCCCCCGGCTGGGGGGTCCGAGGGCCAGCGGTCCCCCGGCGGGGGTTTCGAGGGCAACACCCTCGAAGCTAGAAATAGATGTAAGATTTCCTTGTAAAAGTATAGTAATTTCTAGTCAATCTAGGCCGTTCATTAGGCGGATGATCTGACGATAGAAATTATGTTTAGTTTAGGGTTTTTTGCCCTATAAGGCAAACCCTCTCTTTGTATGAGGGCATTGTATTGAGGTTGTGTAATAGATGTGTATTCTTTGAGCAAGAAACAGAGAGGTGAGACTGTGAGAGAAAACAAAGGATATTACAGTGGACCTACTATAGGTTGTGTCTCTTCATTTTGCTAGATAATAGAAAGGAAGGATTGGCTGTTTGGGGTGGATGTAGCCCAAACTGGGTGAACCACGTATACCTGTGTATCTCTAGTTTTATGCATTTTTTTGTGTTTATATTTATGCAATATCATATGTGTTCCATTGCTCTATAATATATAATTTTCTAATAGTCTTAGTGCTCTAGGCAGTTGCAAGGGAGCGCGGGACTATAAACTACACTGCCTAGTTTGGAGGACAAAGTAGCGGGCAGGCTGCGCAGAGAATGACAAAGGTACAACACATAAAACTATGCATAGAAAGTTGTGCCATGGGGGAAGGTGCTGCACATCACAACAAGAAATTGATCGTTGGAGTTATTGTTCATGAATTGACGGCCAGAAGATGGTTAAGTGGAGCGGGATGGCAGAATTTAAGGCAAAAATCTTTGAAGATCTGCCGCCAAAACAACATTTATTGTCAGAATTTGGGGGAACAGTTGGAATTTAATTCTAAGCTACCTATAAATTATAAGTGCCAATCCAAGAGATAACACTTGTCACTCTTAGAATTGTTAATGAAATTTTTTGTTTGTTGCCTATACCCAATCGGTTTGGGAAGATTTAGTCGTGAGCTCTCTGTTTGCCGGATTGCCTGAAATAAGCTAGAAGATTTTTCTTGAGAAAATGTTTCCACCAAGTCCTGTTGTAACTGTTAGTACTATCAAGACCACCTCTGAGACCGTTTCCCCATAAATCGTGAGTACGAAGCTCCAGATACTATGCCTACTACCAGAGAAACCCAACTAGCCAAATCAAAGAAGGACAAGTAGAAGAAGCCATTGTCAGTCTATGCTTTCCCAAGGAAGCATATTGAAACATAGAAGCAGAAGAAATATAAGTAGATGGAGAATGTCGTGGTCCTAGAGGCAGAAGAATCACAGGGAACATAAGATATTGACATTAAAGGAGAGGAACCCATAAAAAAGCTACCCAAGTATATCCCTTTGCAAAAGGAAAAAACAAAGGTCACGAAGGATTTGGATTTTGAGAAGTTCACCATATCTACACCTCTGCTACTTGAGTAGGTCCCTTTTGAAGGCCTGCGGCTCGCAAGGGTCCCGCTGCTGAAAATGGATTGGGACCTTGTAGACCACACTAAGCTTCCACAGTTAATGATGGACAAGTATATGCGCAAGGTCTATTATTCAAAATCAGGTGTTACAACCCTAGAAATGGAGGAATGGGTCTGCGGTGCCAAGCACTCAGGGCTACTCAATCTGTTGTGGGTACCCCATTATCACTGCACCCCCATTAATACAATATGTGTGTGACAGCTGCTCACATTGATGCATGATGGATTTTAATGGCTAGGAAGGCTTATCCCCATTACAGACATGCTCATTAACTGAATCCTGCACCTACCTTATAAGGGCGCAAACCCGACTAACGAGTTTGGTGGAAAACCTGGGGAAAAAGACCTTGTATAAAGGATGATGAGGGATTACAGCCTCATTAAGAAGTCGTGAGGGTATTCAATTATTTCTATAACAGACCCAATAGCTCAATTGGCTGCCCAAATTCTGGTAGGGAAGGTGATTCAAAAATGCCATGTGGATGAATCTGTAGTGCTAATGGTCTCCTTAGCTGCATAGTGTGTGAAAGGCGTACAGTTTAATTGGTCAAGATATCTATGTCAAGAGTTCCTAGTGAACTACCGAGAGGCCCAAGATGAATCCAAGCCATTCCACTACACTTGGTTATTGTTGTTGATTGTGCTCGTTGCATGCGAGTTGCCAAAGGATAGCCAATTTCCTCCGCCCGAGTAAGCATTACCGGAGGTAGCATAATTTTCTTCCTTATGGACTACAAAGGATCCCATGTGGATTACAGAGACAAAAATATTCTAGGTTCTCATGGAAATGTCTCTCCACATTGCCATCAATCAGTGTCTGAGGTTGTCCCCAACCTTGTTCATGTAGCTATCAGCCTACGTGGCATTCAAGGTTGACTTCCACAGGGTATGTATCTAGTCATGGAAGGATCCAAAGAATAAATGGCATGACTTGCCCTATTTGGTGACAAAAACGGATTTGTAGGAGGTTATAACAAAATGGCCTGCAAAGTGGTGTACCCCATCAGACTTAGATGCTCGAACAAGCACGGGTGCAGGCAATTCTACTACACAGAAAAGAAAGGAGGTAGATAAGAAAGTTGCACATACATTTGCAAAGAAAGAAAAGAAGGAATTTGTAGAAAAGGCTCATGTGGAACAAGAATGCGATGCCAAGGAGTATGCAGAGCAAGAACAACGTGAGTCATAAAAAGGTGACAAGTCACCTTCATCGGAGACAGAGGAGGAATAAATTTTAGGACAAGGTGGTAGAGGGAATGAGTGGCAGAGCACCCCATTTACTCTAAAGAGATGTGGCAAGGAGTAGTAGGGTGGTGCAAGGAAGAAGTAGAAATTGAATAAGTCGCAAGGTGATCCCATGGTGTTAACAAAAGGTGGTCTCCATGAGATTAGGGATAAAATTCAAGACACCACCATGGGAGTGTTGCAGCAGTTTGAGTAGCGGTAGATGCAGATGCTAGGGAGCATCCAAAAGGATCTGCGTGATCTGTAGATCCAAGCAAGCAGAATACAGGTGAGCACCAGGCAAGCGAGCACAGAGCAAGCGAGCCTGACACCTGGGACAAGCCAAGCAACAGAGCTGGTAAGGACCCTAGATCTTAGAACCATACCATTACCTAATGGGTCAATTTGCTCAAAGTCTGTCAATGATCATATTATCTTGAATACAATCAAGAACATAGGACTAAACATAGCAGTTCTCTCTAACGAGACCCTCCACATGCTACATGCGGGGGTGGCAGATGAATTGAGAACCAAGGAGTAGTGTGCCTTCAACCTCATCAGTGAGTATAAAGTGAACAACGAGCGAATGTTCGTTGAAAAGACACGGAATTTAAAGGAAAAGGAGGCACATCAGATGTGTAGTTACAGTCTGGAGTCAGCAGTAGAAGAGGACAACAAGATAGTGCCTAAGCTTCACATCCCAGAGGATGCATAGCCAGAAGCCAAAATCAAAAAACTAGCCATTGGGGTGCACGAGGTTGAAGAAAAGGTTGGCTGAGTTGCGTTTGAGCTCAACATGAATATTACAGAGCTGTAGTTAAAATTTCAGCCCACAACTCCGCCTCAGGTCCAGGAATAGTGCGGAGCCATGACAAAGGAAGGCATGGCCACCTTGGATGCCATAGTCACTAACTATGCAAAATTGTTCAAGTAGGCTATGGAGTTAGTGACCAATCTATAGGAGGATCCAAACATCCAGACACTAAATACAGAGGTAAGGGAGATGTACTGGTAATATGATGAATTCAGGGCAACTGCATGCTCCATAGCACCAGGGCAGCGCCTTGCTAAGTTACAGGAAGGAAAACATCTCCTAGCACAGATGGAGGAATTTCAGAAGAAGGAGGCCTTGCTAAAGGCTAGGTTGCAGCCATGGTTGGATGAGGCTTATCAAGTCACGAATACTATTCAGCATAATATTAAAGGGTTGCAACAGAAACAACAAACAATGATACTGTTTTTAGAAGGACTAGCCATGGAAAAATTGGTTGAAGAAGTCAAGCAGGGAGCAACGTAGAGTGATGTCAAAGTTGCAGTGATTTAGGTGGAGTTGGGAGGTCTTCACAGTAAGATCAAAACACCAACAGAGTGACTATAGGGTCAGTCACAATATTTGTGTTGGGGGCCTGTTGGGATGGGGTCTCTTGGGTCAGTTTTAGGGTTAAGATAACCCAAGTTTGATACAATTTTGTAATTAATGTAAAGTCTCCGCGATTTGTGGATGCAAAACACGTAGATGACTAGGAGTCAAAGGGGCTTATCCCCTTGTTTTATGTAAATTTTGAGTCGGTTTTGAGATCCACCCATGGTTTGCGGACCATGGCATTGTATGAAAAAGGCTATAAATAGGTGTGTCTTAGAGAGTCTAAGGCATATAATTTGGATAGTAATGGATAATAGTTGACATAGTGAGGAGAACTGGGTAAGATATAAAAAGGGCTCTACAACTGAGTGCATGGAGGCCTAGGTAGATTCCGCAGCTAAGTGTGTGGATTGTAGGTTTTAACCCCATATAGAAATTATCTGCATATGAATTCTAAAACATAGAAAATAAACAATGCGAGAGCATAACACATAAAACACATATACACAGAGATATTCCCCTGGATCCCAAAACTTGGACTACCAACTTGATTTTTCATGATGTTCCTTTCAATTTTACAATACATATTTATGCACTATAAAGCATACCATACCATGGACCGAAAACCATCGCATCCAAAACCATGGACTGAAAACATCGTGTCCAAAACCATGTGTGAAAATCATGCACAAAACCATAGGTAGGTCCGCCCAACCTAACATAGGGTCAAAAACCAAAATTTTCTGGGACATTGCCCTAGACCCCATAGATTGGGGTTACCTACACCCCTCAAAACCCCCGTGACCCCCCCCGGCTACGCAATCGACGCAATGAAGGGGGGGCTCTGCCCCCCTTCTAACGCCCTGGTTAACTACGTCGACTAGTCGTGGAAAGAATATAACACAACCCAACATTCTCTCACTTGTTGTTTTCTTTCCACTGGGGGCCATAGGAGAGCTTAGTCATTTATCTAGCCCTGCAACACCCATTGTTTCTCTACACCAAGTGAAATTATCATAGCTCATAGATTTTGTCAATGCATCTGCAGTATTCTTCAAAGTGTCCACCTTTACCAGGAACATCTTTTTGTCTTCTATCATTTCCCTCACAAAGTGATACTGCACATCAATGTGCTTTGTCTTTGAATGATATGCAGGGTTCTTTGCCAAGAAAATTGCACTTTGGCTATCACAATCTAACCTTATAGCTCCCTGTACTAACCCCATACTTGAAAAAAATCTCTACAACCAAACTGCTTCCTTACTTGCATGAGTGGCTGCCATGTATTCTGCCTCTGTAGTTGATAGTTCCATTACAGATTGTTTCTTACTCATCCAACTAACCGCACCTCCAAATAGGCTAAACACATACCCACCTGTAGATCTTCTCTGATCTAGATCTCTAGCCCAATCTGCATCAACAAAGCCACAAATATCCAACACTCTATCCAATCCTGGCCTTCCTTGGTAGAACAAACCATAATCACTAGTGCCACACACATACTTAAAAACCCACTTCACTATTGTCCAATGCTCCTTCCCTGTTTTTGACATAAACCTGCTCAATACTCCCACTGCATGTGCAATGTTTGGGCTAGTACAGACCATCGCATACATCAAGCTACCGACTACACTTGCATATGGAACAGGGGACATGTCCTCTTCCTCTTCTTGTGTCTTAAGACACTGTTCAATAGATAACTTTACACCTACAGGAATAGGAACCTTCACCGGTTTACTATCATGCATATTAAACCTTTGCAATATTGTCTCTAGATACTTCCTTTGGTTTAACCAAAGCTTCTTCTTTATCTGATCTCTTTCAATTTCCATGCCCAAAATATAGTTTGCAGCACCAAGATCTTTCATGTCGAATTTGGAGGACAAATGGGTCTTCAAATCCTGGATAATTTCTTTGTCATTTCCAACCAGTAACATATCATCCACATACAAGACAAGATAAATAACATGATCACCAATTAATTTAAAATACACACAATGATCTACTTTGCTTCTGGTGAAGCCAAGTCCCCGTATGAATGTATCAAATTTATGATGCCACATCCTTGGTGATTGTTTTAACCCATACAAAGACTTCTTTAACTTTCATACTAGTTCTTTCTTACTCTTCACCGCAAAACCTTCAAGTTTCTTCATGTAAATCTCATCTTCCAGATCCCAGTGAATAAATTTCATCTTCACATCCATCTATTATACCTCAAAATCAAAAGTAGCAGCAATATATAGAAGTAATCTAATAGAAGCTAACTTGGAAACAGGAGAAAAAATATCACCAAAATCAATTCCCGACACCTAGGAATAACCTTTTGCTACCAACCAAGATTTGTATTTCTCCACATTTCCTTTTGCATTTGTCTTCTTCTTGAACACCCATTTTCTCCCAATGGGTTTCCTTCTAGCCGAAAACTTCACTAGATCCCATGCCTCATTTTTGTGCAAAGATGCCATTTCATCAACCATGGCCTCTTTCCAAGTTTTCAATCCTCTGAATCTACTGCTACCTTCACAGTTATGGGATCATCATCAGTAATAGATAAAGCAAAATTTGAACAGAAAGTATATGGACTATACCTTTCTGGCTACCTTCTTTCTTGAACTGATCTTCTCACACCCAGAGTTTGTGGCTCTTTATCTTCTAATTCCACCTCTACTATAGAGTCTTAATCTTCCTCCTTAAGCTCAAACTCTATCTTCTCAGGTTCCTTTGGTTGGAATTCATGTTTAATAACGTCTTTCACCTCTCTGAACACCACATATTGACTGTGCACAACCTTCCTTGTTACTGGGTTCCAAATCTTATAACCCTTTAAACCATCTTTATACCCAATAAAGATGCACTTTTATGATTTATTATCCAACTTGGTTCTTTTCTCCTTCGGAACATGTACATATGCATCACATCCAAATACCCTTAGATGTGAAAGAGAGGGTTTCTTACCAGTCCATGCCTCTTGTGGAGTCTTATCCTCCAACACTGATGAAGGTGATTTGTTGACTAGGTAACATGCTGTCTCTGCCGCCTCTGCCCAAAATTCCTATCCTAACCCAACACCACTAAGCATGCTTCTTGCCCTTTCCATCAATGTCTTTTTCATTCTTTCTGAAACTCCATTTTGCTCAGGTGTGTATGGAGTAGTCTTCTACCGTGCTATACCACTCTTCTTACATAATTCTTCAAATTCCTTTCTGCAAAACTCTCCACCATTATTTGTACTCAACACCTTTATCTTCTTCTCTGTCTGGTTTTCCACGAGAGCCTTAAATTCTTTAAACTTGTCAAATACTTCAGGTTTATTCTCAAGGAAATATATCCATGTATTCCTTGAGAATTCATCTATAAATGATACATCGTACATAGACTTACCCAGTGATGGAACCTTCATAGGTCTAAACACATCACTATGCACAAGTTCTAATTTTTGTTTTGCCCTCTTACCACCAGAGGGGAAACTCACCCGATTCTGCTTCCCATATACACAATTTTCATAGAAATCAAAATCCATAGAGCTATTACTCATACCTTCTACCATAATTTTACCATGAAGCATTCGAAGGCCCTTCTCTCCAATATGTCCAAGCCTTTGATGCCACAACATGGTCTTCTCTCCAGAGACCACTAAATTTTTTGCTCCACTTTCAGGAACCATAGAAATCACCCATCAACAACAATGCTACTTTGCAGCTTGTACATAGTTCCAATTCAAACTCTTCGCATCAATACCAGTGCCCCCCAAACCATCTTGTAGGTAGCCTTCTCGAACAATATTTTTACACTTGCATCATCCAACTTGATTACATAAATTAGATTTCTGGCTAATGTAGGAATATATTGAACACCCAGAAGTGTTCTAACCCTTCCACCTTGCAAATTCAGCTTTACTTTTCTGGGACCACCAATTCTAACCTTCTTGTCATCCCCCAAGAAGAAATTACCACCATCATATTTCTTATACTCACAGAACCACTCTTTATGGGGAGTGAAGTGAAAGGATGCACCTGAGTCAATCAAACATGCCTCATGATCTACATGTGTACTTGAAGAAGCCAAGTACACATCCCCACCTTCATTTGAGGTGGTTTTCACCTCTACAGAAGGAGCATCATCAGATCCCTTTTCTTTATCAGGAGCTTTAGATTTATAGTCCCTTTCGTAGTGCCCTTCCTTTCCAAATTTCCAGCACACCACCTTTACAGGTTTTCATGGAGATTTTGGTCTTCCTTTAGATTTAAATCTCCCACTCGATGACTTATTTTTGTTTCTGTTCTGGGACTGTCCTCATATAGACAAGTCATCACCATTCTGGCTCTCCATATTTTTCCGTCTCATTTCGTCCATTAGCAAGGATGAGACTATTTCATCAAACCACAAGGCAGCTTTATTGCTACCTATTGCAATAACCAGACTATCCCACGAATCTAGTAGAGAGCACAACAAACTGATGCACTTATCTTCATCTGAAATTTTAATATCAACAGATAATAAATAACTTACCATAATATCAAATGTGTTTAGATGCTCTGTCACCGAGTCTCCATCTTTCATCCTCAGGTTATACAACTTTTTTTGCAGGAACAGTTTATTCACTAGAGACTTAGATTGGTACAAAGTCCCCAACTTGTCCCGCAAAGCCTTCATTGTAGCTTCCCCTGATACATTCAAAAATACTAAATTTGAGACACACAATTGTATTGTGCTTTTTGCCTTCCGATCCAACTTCTTCCATTCTTCATCGAACACTCCCATTGGTTTAGTATCTGGATCTACCACGATCCATTGATCTTTGTCCAACAACAGATCCTCCATCTTGAGTTTCCACAACTCAAAACTCTAATCATTAAAACTCTCGATCTCTATATTTCCACTGCTCGCCATCTTCTTTCACCACCAGAATCAATCTCATAGATCTCCCGCTAAACAGGGTCTACCACAGGCCTGAGTGAAACCCCTCAACAACAAAGGTGTCCCCTTGAAGCCAAAAATAGCTCTGATACCAAATGTAGGTTTTAACCCCGTACAGAAATTACCTGCATATGAATTCTAAACACACAAAAAATAAACATTGCGAGAGCATAACACATAAAACACATATACACAAAGATTTTCCCCTAGATCCCAAAACTGGGACTACCAGCTTGGTTTTTCATTATGTTCCTTTCAATGTTACAATACATATTTATACATGTCAAAGCATCCAATACCATGGACCAAAAACCATCGCGTCCAAAACCATGGACCAAAAACCATCACGTCCAAAACCATGTGCGAAAATCTTGCACAAAACCATAGGTAGGTCTACCCAACCTAACATAGAGTCCAAAACCAAAATTTTCTGAGGCATTGCCCCAGACCCCATAGAGTGGCATTACCTGCATCCCTTAAACCCCCTGTGACCCCCTCGCTATGCAATCGGTGCAACGAAGGGGGGGCTCTGCCCCTCTTCTAACCCCTCGGTTAACTATGTTGGCTAGTCATGGAAAGAATATAACACAACCGAACACGGATCCCTGCAGTTGAGTGCGCAGGGTGGTTTTAACTCTATAAACTTGAATTGAAGACCAGTAAAGACAATTTCTGAAGTACTCTTGCATATTTCTATTTATCTATGTTAATGTTATATGTTGTCAATGAATAATGTGTTTTATGGAATATTGATCGAATGTTGCACAATTCTCTCGAATAAGTCTTAATGATGTAGGTAATGCATGTTTAAGTACTTTTGCGAAGACACTGATGAACTATGTTATGTTTACTAATAAATTAAGTAGATCTACATGAACACTAATTTAGGGTTGTTCTCTTATGCACGTAAGTGGATAAATTGATTGTTAAAGGTTCGAAAGACTAATCGTAGACCTTCATGAATGTCTAAAGGTTGTTTTAGTAGAGTTGCAGTAACGTTCTCTAAAAGTGTATCGATCTGCGTGAAGGTAGATTAGAACAGATAAGAGACATCACACTAGTCTCTGGAAGCAGAAACTTGGTTCTTACACCCCCTCCCCATACTACTTCGGGTGAGACTGCAACCTATGCTACGTGGGATGTTACTGAAAGGGCCAGTAGTGTAGGGTTTTGTTGGTTGGTGCAGCTAACTCTAAACCTAGGTCAGGACCCCCTCATCCAACATTTTCCAATGCACCAAATACTCTTTAATGACCCTAATTTTGAGCTTCCTATCCCTAGTCTCCAATATGGCCTCTGGCTCTAAAATCATATGCCCCTCATCATCAAGAGGATGCAACTCCACAGCGATTGTAACCTATTACCCCAACACCCTCTCGAGGCATGACACAAGAAAAATGTTATGGATCTTTCTCCCTGGTGGTAGCTCCAATCGTAAGCCACCTCTCCAACCCTCTTGATCACCTTGTAAGGCCCAAAGAATTTCGTTTATAGCTTCTTGGCCCCCTTCTGCTTGAGTGTGGACTAACGGTATAACTGCAAATGAAGGTAGACCAATTCCCCCTCCTCAAAATGCCTCTCTACTTGATGCTTGTCAGCATACATCTTCTGCTAGTTCTAAGTTGTCTGTAAGTTATCCTTAAGAGCCTTGAGGATATCTTGGCTCTTTAGGATCCAATCCTTAGCCTTTGGGGTCCTTCTATCTCCAAAAACAATGTCAGCAAAAGGCAAAGCATCATACCCATATAAAGCACATAAATGAGTGATACCAATGGACATGTGATGGGTGGTGTTGTAACAATACTCTCCTGGATGAAACCATCGAATACAAACCCTTTCTTGCCTTGTCACATAGTTCCTCAGATAGCCCTCTAACCATTGGTTTACCCTCTCTGTCTAGTCATTGATTTGTGGATGATAGTTGGTGCTCGGGATGAGCTCACTACTGACTAACCTGAAAAGTTCCTACCAAAATCCTCCCATGAATTGGCTATCTCAGTCACTGACTATAGTCTTAGGGATTCTGTGTAGATGAAATACCTCCCTGAAGAACAACTCTGTCACCTATGAGAATAAATATCATGTCAGTATAGAAAAGAAGTGTGCAAACTTGGTCAATCGTTTGACCACCACAAAATAAAATCCTTCCCTTGCACCGAAGGAAGTCCAGTGATGAAATCCATAGAGATACTCTCCCATTTCTCCTTAGGGATGGGAAGAGGTTTCAACAATCCTACTAGATGGGTCAACTCTCCTTTTTTCCTCTGGAAAGCTTTGCACTCCTGCACATGCCTCAACACATCCCCCTTGAAGCCCTTCATAGTGAAACGCTCTCTCACTGCTATATAAATCTTCCTAAACCCCTAGTGCCCAGACAAAGAAGAATCATGAGCTTCTCAAAGGACGTGCTCCCTCAAATGGAATCCCAAAACAAAAAATATGTGCCCTTTATAATAAATAATCTCATCCATCACCTTGTAGTGCTCATCTGCATAGTTTCCCTCCAAGATCTCACATGCTCGATGATCCTTGGAGTACTCTATCAATACCTGAGCCTTCCAATCATGACAAATGCTCATGAGTGAAAGCCATGTTGGTCCCCTGGATAGTGCATCTACCACCACATTATGCTTCCCCCACACATACTCAATATCAAATTTGTAGGCCTACACTATGCTAACCCACCTCTGTTTTTTGTCATTGAGTCCTTGCTGCCCCATGAAATGGTGAAGACTGTTGTGATCCGTCTTCACCTGAAATCATTTCACCACCAGGGATTGTCTAAACTTGGCCAATGCATTCATTATGGCCAACTTCTCCTTATCGTAGATGGAATACGACATCTCATGTGGTCGAATCTTCTAACTCTCGAAAGCAATGGGGTGCCCTCCTTGGGACAAGACTGCCTTGATCCCCACACTTGATGCATCACACTCTAATGTGAAAGGCTAGGTAAAATATGGAAGTGCCAATACCAAGCAACAACTCATCACCTCCTTGAGGTGATCAAATGTTGCATGAGCTCCCTCTGTCCATGCAAAATCCCCCTTCTTAGTCAGATCAGTAAGGGGTGTTTCTAAATGTGAGAAGCCCTTCACAAACCTCTGATAATAAGTATAGATGCCCAAAATTCCTCTCAACATCGTCACATCTCGAGGCTCTAGTCAATCCCATATGGCCCAAATCTTCTCCTTGTGCACCTTGACCCCATCTACACTTATGAAATGTCCCAATTAAAGCATCTTTGTCAGCCCAAACTCACACTTGGACATCTTGGCATAAAATTGTTGCTCCTCCAATATAATAAAATTGTCTCTAAGTGTTGCACGTGCTCCTCGCATGTCCTATTGTAGATAAAAATGTAATCAAAGAATACTAGTACAAACCTCCTCATTTGGCCTCTGAACACATGGTTCATGCATGACTGAAAAGTTGTGGGTGCATTGGTAAACCTAAAAGGCATGATCAGGAACTCGAAATGCTCATAATCAAATATAAAAGTTATCTTTAGGATGTCCTTCTTCCTCACCCGAATTTGATGATACCTAGACCGCAAATATATCTTAGAGAAGTACTTGGATCCTCTAAGCTTGTCCATCAACTCATTAATGCAGGGAATGGGATACATGTTCTTCAACATATTCTTGTTGAAGGCCCTATAGTCAATACACATGTGGAGAGTCCTGTCATTTGTTTTCACCAACACAAATGAAGAAGCAAATAGACTCGAACTCATTCGGATATGACCCAATGCCAACAACCCCCTAATGGACCTCTCTATCTCATCCTTATAGGCCTTAGGATGCCTGTAGGGTGTTGTAATGACTGCTTGCACACCAGGGTCCAACTCTATAGTGTACTTGAACCCCCTGTCAGGTGGTTGTCCTAACAATATATCTTCAAAGACTACTGGATATCTATCTAGTACTACTTGTATGTTGTATGTGGTGGTATAGTCTTTGCCCCAGCCTCTAAAAGCCTCAGCTCTACTACCCATGATATGTCTCCATGCCTCAAATCGACCTCCATCATGTGACCCAAAACTATCTGAGGGGGCTACAAATGCATGCCCCAAAGAACCATCAACTTTCCATCCAGTGTAGGAAACTCCATCACAAGTTGCTTCTAAGTGGTGGTAACTCGGTCAAGGGAATAAAACCATTGGACACTCAGCACCACATTGGTGTTTGGTACATCCACCATGAAAAATTGGTTTTTCATTGAATAGTTTCCCATAGTCACTGTCAAAGTGGGAACATATCAAGTGCACTACATAGTCTTCTCCCCTGGTATTAGGACTGTAAATCACTTAAGCTCTACAGTGGTGATGTCCCTCCTCTGGACCATCTGAACATCAATAAAATCATGGGATTCCCCACTGTCTATTAAACTGAGAGAAGTTTCCCTTGCACAATAGCTCTGATCCTCATGGTGATGAGTGCTAGTATTGCAGCAAGGATGCTGCAACTCCTGGGCTGCTAGCTTTACTTATCAACCCGAGGTTCGTACAAACTTGGAGGTGATAGTGTTGTATGCACAAGTAAAAGTGATGGCCATGCCTGTTGTCACTTTTTAGTTGGTGAGAGAACATTGGGGTTTCAAGCCAAACTTATACGGAGTCAAAAGAAGCTTGATTCTTTGATGGAAGAAAGGTAAATCTACTCTAAGAGAGTTACTCTATTGCATTAATGGAGAAGGTCAACATGTAATGCTGAAACACACCATTCCCTAATTAACCATTCAAGAAGCTATGCTAGGTAGAAATGCTAAATGAACATTAAACAAATGCTACGATCTTGACCTAGGTTGTCATTGATGTCAATATGGCAATATTCTAGATACTAGATGATGATATGAAGCCAAGAGGAAGCAGAGTAGATCCATGAAGAGACAGGAGCAAGGCCATCAGGATAGCCAAGCCATAAGCAAGAGGAGTTACCAAAGGAGGCAAATCAAAGCATATCACAGGATATCAGAGCAAGAGAGGCATTCATATATGCAAGGAGGTCTTTGAAAGACACTGCCAAGCTAGAGGAGCCACACACACATAGACACAGATATATATATATATAATATATATATATATATATTATTATATGTATATAATATATATATATATTATATATATATATATGCCATATTATATCGCGCCTATTGTAATATCGCGTCCGTCGCTATATCGCAAGCCATAAAGCCTTACCACATGAAGCACCGATTGTGATAGAGTTGTGGACCCGATGGACCTATTATAAACAGTTTAATATAATATCACATCTGGTATATGCCATCGGCCATCGACAATGTTTTAGGCTCGACTTATAGAAGAACCTCCGAAAGTGGCGATTGCAATAATGTATGCAGACCTGATGGGCCTATTATGTAGCACCCTATTATTATATCGTATTCGTAGGAGGATCGACCCGTCAACCATCAGCGATCTCATGAGGTCGCTATATAAAGAACTCCTTGAAGCCCTGAGTGTCGATTGCGACATACACTATGGATCTAATACAGGAATAGTTGCGGGTGAATTAAAATTGAATTCCGCCCTTTAGTCTGGTTGACTGTTTTTTCTCATATTCTTTGTGTAATTAAATATTTGGCTTACACGAGGTGTTTTAGGACGAAAGGCTTATGATAATTGTTCCAATGGTTCAGGAGGCTGAACATCAGTTAAATGGGGTGAATCATGGCGATAGTGATTACAATTGGGACGTGGTTGTCCGTTAAACTATGCTGACTCTGTGTATGCCTACCATCATTAAAAAAAAAGGATAGCGTTGTTACAAGTTTTTGAATATGTGTTCTCTATGTATGATTTGGTCCTCACCATTGAATTGACATGTCCTGTGAGCACGAATAGACAGAGGAAACCAAAAGCTGAGAAGCTGAAGAAGAAAGCGAGCACAGAGGAAATGATAGCGAGCATTGAGGAAGCTAAAGGGCTAGCGAAGAGAGGAAACCGACAGACAGAGGCATGAGGAATGAATAAAAGACAGAAAAAGAAGATAACAATGAGTTGTTAATTCTATTGAAGGCTGTTAAAACATTGTGGAAAATAAGCTAGAGGAGACAAAGGCAGTGAGAGGATCCAGTAGAACAGAAAGAGGGTCGAAGGGCCAATAGGATAGCAGATAATTGAAGGGGAGAAGTTGCCAGCAGAGAACATAAGCTTGAACAGGAATTTGTTCTTTATTCAAAGCTTAGTGCAGCTAACAATAGACTAACTAAAGCTGTGTGAAGACATTATCAGAGAGCATGAAGGCTATTGGAGACTATGTGTGGGCAGTGTGCAGAGTTGTAAAGACTTCTTCATAAGTATACTGGATGTCATTGATGTTCTAGCTTGGAGACTGCAGTGAAGCTATAATCAGATAGGACTCAATAGAGAAGAGTTCTGAGAGTAGAACATTACTATCAAATGAACCTTAACAAGATTGGGTCAGAACCCTTGAGGGTGGTGCCTCAGAAGTAAGTAGGATTGGAGTCCTTGGGACTGGTGCCTTAGAAGCAAGAAGGATAGGAGTCCTTAGGGCTCATGCCTCATAAATAAGAAGGATTGGAGTCCTTGGGGCTGGTGCCTTAGAAGTAAGAAAGATTAGAGTCCTTTGGGTTTGATGCCTTAGAAGTAGGAAGGATTGGAGTCTTTGGGACTGGTGTTTCAGGAAATGGAAGGATTGAAATCCTTGGGAGTTGGTGCTCCTATGTCCAAGATTGGTGTCTTGGTGAAATAGAGTTGGTGCTTTGGAGATTGGAGCCTCACCAAAATTCGAGTTGGAGCTTGGTAACTGATTGCAACCACTTATATACTGTATCTATTTTACTGCAAAGATTATATTAATAAAAGCATTTATTATTGTTGTTCATCTTGTGTTCTGAATATAAATTGTTTAACTAGTAAAACAATAGTTGAAAAAGAAATACTGATTCACCCCCCCCAGTATTTCCAACAATTGGCATCAGAGCTAGTACCTTCATTCAAAGCCTAACAACTTGGAGGTTGATCTTTAGAACACAAGTGGTGAATTCAAGGAAGAAGGTCTCCAATCCTCCTAAGGATGTGTCTCCCTCTACTATTAAAATAGAAGACAATCAATTTGAGGAGGCTCCAAGGTTCAATGGGAACTTTAATATATGGGAAGCAAGAATGAGGAATTTCTTATAGACTCAAGGCATTGAAATCTAGATATTAGTGATTGATGATAGCAGGATGGATAGAGAATCCGAGGAGTATAATGCAAAAGCAGTAAAGGAAATCTTGAATGGGCTACCTTATTATTTAAAGAACAATCTAGGAAAAGATTCATCAGCAAAGGGAATATGGGACAAACTTCATGATCTTCACTCAAAAGGAGCATTGACCATGACCATCAGTCAAGAAGATGATGGAAATCTAGAACCCATCATAGAAGCCGAACATGAGAATGATGACATCAAGGCTAAAACAGACCTAGAAGATGAAGAGAATCAAGAATATTTTGTGGAAGAACTCCTCGCTCAACTTATGACTTCCATGGAAGAGATTAACAATTTGAAAAAGGAAAATGAGAAACTTAAGAAGAGAGCTCTAGATGGTGACCAAGATCAAACAAGGAAGAAAGTTGACATCATCAAGCTTCAAGTACAAGAAAGGGATGAAGAGCTTGCCAAGCTTAAGAAGGAATTTCATCAAAGAAAAAGAAATCATCGTGAAGAATTCATATCCATGACAAATCAACTGAATAAAGCAAAGAAGCAAGAAGATACCTTGTCAAGTCAACTTGAACAAAGGCACAAGAGCTTGAACAAACTTGAAGAAGAGATTTCTCAATACAAGGTAGAGGTCTCCTCTCTCAAGTCTCAACTACAAGAAGTGAGGAAACAAGCACAAGGAGCTGAAAAGACCATGGAAGCATTGGAAGTCATAGAAGGACAAGTTGATGAAGCAGGAAAGGAAAGAAACACCATGATATGTCAACTGAATTCAAAGGATGAAGAAATTTTCAAAATGAAGTTAGATATCATCTCCCTTAAAATAGTAATAGATGAAGCTACTCGTAGCAAGGAAGAAACTGAGAAACAACTTTCCAATCAGAATAATGAGTGTGAAAGATTGGAAGAAGAGATTGTCTTCCTCAGGAAAAAGGTTGAAGGGATGAACAAAATCTTGAAGAGCTCTAAAGCCTTGGATGACATGCTGAGCTATCACAGATGTCCATCTGACAAATCAGGTCTCTGGTATGTAGGTGAACGCTCAAACAAGAATGAAAATGCTTGAAACAAAAGAGTTGTGAAGAAGCCAGAAAGAAATGTTGATTCTCCCAGTTCCAGTAAAGGCAAGGAGAAAAATCAAGGCTACATTAGAAGAAATCCAGCTCCAAGAAGAAATATATATGATGTCAAAGAGGCGAGAGGCAATGGTTATCATCAAAGGATCTCAAGGTAGAAAGGCTTCAGAAGTACATTAAGGAAATATCCATCTCCCAGGTACCAAAGTTCATTGTTTGGTTATTGTTATTCTTTTACAAAATTTGGTCACATGGAAAAAGACTGTAAAGAATATCATAAAGATAGATGTTATGGTCCCCAATCATCTCATAGAGATAGATACTATAGTCCTCAACAATCTCCAAGAAACAATTTTGCAGGAGGAAAACATGAATTCTTATTCATCAACAATGTAGAATGCTTCAAATGTTATAAAATTAGTCATATGGCATGAGACTATAACTTAAATTGGGCTCTTACACAAGCTAGAACCATGCAAAAGAAGAAAGTTATAGAAGGATGGAGAAGGAAGGAAATACAATCCAAAAGTCCCTTGAGCTCTCCAGCCAACAGCATATGTCATTGGCTTGAATTTTGACAATCTAAGAATTTTATGAGAAGTCTCTGCCAAAAGGAGATGACGCATACATTTAGGGGGAGCCTGTGATTCTTGATCATTATTTCTAAAGCTATTAGTGAAAGGGTCCTTTTGAAATCCTTGCTGAACTATATTAACAGTCATTCTTTGATAAAGATTATTTCTCAGGGGTACTCCATTGAAGCATATGATCCTGTAACCATTCTTTGGACTATTGTTAAAGATTCTTTCCACTTAATCACTAAATAGTATTTGAAGCAACAGAGAAAGTCATCTAATGCTAGAGAAAATAGGGCAAACAATCATGGTGTTGTTATCATAGAAGTTTATGTCTTAACTCAGGGATTTAATGTGAGAATAGAAAAAATTTGGACACTAATAGAGTCAATCTTCAAACAGACAGATACATCTCGAATGGAGTTTGAAGTAAGAGCAGCTGGAAGCATATAACAAATTGAAGCATTGCAAATAGATGCAAATCAGCAGAATGTTTTAAAAGACAATCACAGATTGTATATCTAAATATATTAGCAAAAATAACATGCAGAGACTTCTACAAGAACACAAGGAAAAGATGGCTCATAGAAAGGAGAATGTTGTGCAGTCAAATATAACTTAAGATGATATAGATTACTGAGAAAATATAGCAACAACAAGGCATAACCTCTCACCTTTTCATCCAAATGCAGTGAAGTTGAATACTAGATGACAGTCACTCAAGGAGAAGCACAGTGACACAAAGGAACTCAAATCTGAAGAAAGACAACAAGATAGACAATCTCGGTGGCAGTTTTCCTTGTTTTAGACTATGAAGGTCTCTCAATTCTACCTATGAAGACAACAATATGGATTGAAGCATCAAACCCTAGACTTGGACACTTGGTGTATGGCTATTTGCAATCTGATTGAAAGCATTAAATAGAGCATCTATAAGAATTATTGAATCCATGCTAGAGTAGTTTTGAGACATGAAGAGGGAAAAATGTGTTAATTGATGATAAAGCATCAATCCTTCTATCTTGAATAAAAATAAGAAGAGCACCATGATAGGGGGAGTCACAGACCCATGAAAATCTACCATTCATGAAGAACAGAAGCAGTTTGATAGGGGAGTCTCTGAGCATTCCTTTGCATTGATGTCAAAGGGGGAGAAGAAGAATATTGCCATCAATAACAAAGGGGGAGATTTTTGACCTAGATTGTCATTGATGTCAATATGGAAATATTCTAGATATCAATATGGCAATATTCTAGATACTAGATGATGATATGAAGCCAAGGGGAAGCAGAGCAGATCCATGAAGAGACAGGAGCAAGACCATCAGGATAGCCAAGCCATAAGCAAGAGGAGTTACCAAATGAGGCAAATCAAAGCATATCACAGGATATCAAAGCAAGAGAGGCATTCATATATGCAAGGAGGTCTTTGAAAGACATTTCCAAGCCAGAGGAGCCACATTGGAGCAAGACGAGCTACAGGAGGTGCCTATAGTAGATATGTATATGCCAAGAAGAGGAGCAATGGGAGAAACAGAGCAACGAGGAGCCATTATATATATAGTGTATAATTATTATATATATAATGTATATATATATAGATATATATATATATTATATATATTATATATTATATATATATCTATATATATATATTAGATATATATATATATATGCCAAACAAGCCATCAGAGAAGCAATTACACAATCGAGAGCTACGGGAGCCAAATATATCTAACATGCATAACACCCTCGAGTGCAGACAATATCTGCAAATTCACACAGGGTAGAAAGACTAAGTTATAAGGCAATCTACATCAGACGTGGAATTCCCAGAAAATTATACTTGGCGAAACTCTATCGAAGGAGTAGAGTTATTGCATATGCAAGAGTTAGGGTGCATAAGCAATATATATATATATAATATTAATATATATATATATAATATAATATATATAATATATATAATTTATATATAATATAATATAAATATATATAAACAAAGTTAAAGGAGCGGAGTATATTGACTGTGATAATACATGCGGACCCGTGACCTTATTATATCACGCTTAATGTAATATCGTGTCCGTCGCTATATCACAAGCTGTAGAGCCTTACCACATGAAAGTGCCGATTGTGATAGAGCTGTGGACCCAATGGACCTATTATAAACAATTTAATATAATATCGCATCAAGTATCGGCCATCAGCCATCGGAAATGTTTTAGGCTCGACTTATAGAAGAAACTCTGAAAATGGTGATTGCAATAATGTATGCGAACCCAATGGTCCTATTATATAGCACCATATTATTATATTGCATCTGCGGGAGGATTGGCCCTTCGGCCATCGTCTATGTCATGGGTTGCTATATAAAGAACTCCTTGAAGCCCTGAGCACCGATTGTGACATACATTGTGGATCCGATAGAGGGATAGTTGCAGGTGAATTAAAATTGAAGTCTGCCCTTTAGTCTGGTTGACTATTGTTTTCTCATATTCTTTGTGTAAATAAATATTTGGCTTGCATGGGGTGTTTTAGGCCAAAAGGATTATGATAACTATTCCAATGGTTCAGGAGGATGAACGTCAGTTAAATGGGGTGAATCATGGCGATAGTGATTGTGATTGGGACGTAGCTGCCTATTAAACTATGTCGACTCTGTGTATGCCTGCCATCATTAAAGAAAAGGAGAGCACTGTTACAAGTTTTTGAATAAGCGTTCTCTATGTATGATTCAATCCTTAACATTGAATCAACATGTCTTGTGAGCACGAATAGATAGAGGAAACTGAAATCTGAGAAGCTGAAGAAGCAAGCAAGCACAAAGGAAATGAAAACGAGCGTTGAGGAAGCTAAAGGACTAGCGAAGAGAGGAAACCAACATACAAAGGCATGAGGAATGAATTAAAGACAGAAAAAGCAGAGAACAATGAGTTGCTAATGTTGTTGAAGGTTGTTAAAACGTTGTGGAAAATAAACTGGAGGAGACAGAGGTAGCGAGAGGATCCAGCAGAACAGAAAGAGGGCCAAAGGGCCAACAGGACAGTAGACAGTCAAAGGGGAGAAGTTGCCAGTGGAGAACATAAGCTTGAAGAAGAAGTTGTTCTTTATGCAGATATTAGTGTAGCTAATAGTAGACTGACTAAAATTGTGTGAAGACATTATCAGAGAGCATGAAGGCTATTAGAGACTATGTGTGGGCAGTGTGCAGAGTTGTAATGACTGCTTCATAAGAATATTGGTTGTCATTGATGTTGTAGCTTGGAGACTGCAGTGAAGATATAATTAGACATAACTGAGTAGAGAAGAGTTCCGAGAGTAGAACATTACTATCAAATGAACCTTGACAAGATTGAGTCAAAACCCTTGAGGTTGGTGCCTCAAACGTAAGCAAGATTGGAGTCCTTGGGGCTGGTGCCTCAGAAGCAAGAAGGATACGAGTCCTTAGGGATGGTTCCTCAGATGTAAGAAGGATTGGAGTCCTTGGGACTGGTGCCTTAGAAGTAAGAAGGATTGGATTCCTTTGGGGTTGATGCTTCAAAAATAGGAAGGATAGGAGTCTTTGGGACTGGTGTCTCAGAAAATGGAAGGATTGAAGTCCTTGGGAGTTGGTGCTCCTAAGTCCAAGGTTTGTGTCTTGGCGAAATAGAGTTGGTGCTTTGGATGTTGGAGCCTCACCAAAGTCCGAGTTGGAGCTTGGCATCCGATTGCAACCACTTATATATTGTATCTTTTTTACTGCAAAGATTATATTAATAAAAGCATTGATTGTTGTTGTTCGTCTTGTTTTCTAAATATAAATTGTTTAACTTGTAAAACAATAGTTGAAAACAAATACTGACACCCCCCCCCCCCCCCTCTTAGTATTTCCAGTAGTAAAGAGACTAAACTAAATCTGTTTTTTTTTTGTCTTTTTATGCAAATTCAAGTATGTGAACTAATTGTTCTTGTGGATGTGGCAGGTGGATTAAAGGTGTTTGAGGATGGCTGGAAGATTTATGAAGTGGTTGGATGGTTTTGAGGATCCCTAGGAGGCTTGTGGTGACTTTCTAGAGGTTTTCCATTAATTTGGCCTCAAAACAGGCCATTTTAGGAAAACGTACAGGATGTACTAGAAACCTACAGGATGATCCTGTAATAAGTATAGGAAACTTACAGGATACAACTGAGAGCTAAATGTGAGGTGTAGGAGGTGATGGGAGGCTTAGGTAAGGTTTTTAATGGATGGAATGGACTGGTAGAAGGTCTAGGATCACTCAAGAGTCAATATTTAAGGTAATAGATGGCTAGATTTGCTCAATGTGATTGGGAGAATTTCTATGAAAAATGATGGAAATCTAGTGAAAGTGATGGTGAAAACAAGGGATAGCTAAGGTGGATGAAGTGGAAGGTGGCTGCTAGCTATGAAGTCTCAGTCTCCTCCTTAAGCACCTCCTCTACATAAAACATGTGTGTCTTCCAAAAATCTATGCAACAAGATACATTTTCATAAACTAAAAAAATTGAATTAATGAATCAACTGCCTATACTATGCATGAAGAAAGTTGCAGAAAGGAATGAAAGCATGAGTGAGATATACTACAAAAATGGAGATGAAAAATATGACAATGAAATATGCCTTGCAAAATTAACCAAATACTAAATTAAAGACAACAAACTCCAAAGCTCATAAAAGAACTAGAAATCCGTGTTTTTGGGGCTGCTTAAGGGTCCCTTCCTCAAGTCATGATCCCAAAGGGGGGAAGTAAGGCCGAGACACCTGCTAATAACCTTGTGGTGATCCTTTTTCTCCTTGCTAACTTGCTAATTCAAATAAGGCACAAATGGATTATGGAAGAAAACTATTAAACAACCAATCTAATCTACACTACTTGTAATGGAAATGCATCTAAAAATCAAATTAACAATGAAGCTATGAATCTACACTAAAAATAAATGTACAATAAAGAGGAGCCTTGGTTGCTAGGGTTAGGTCCTAACCCAAGAGCTTTAGCCCTTTGAGTTAACTCAGTGCTAGCTCAAAACAAAACTCATTCTTATTACCAAAACAACAAATTACATCAATAGAACTGTCACCAGTTTTGCAGCTCGAAAATAGATTAGAGTTTTACAATAAAAAATTGGAATCCTACTGAGGTCTTAGGCCTCTCTACTTATACATCTGAAGTCCCCAATGACTTGCTTAAAATTAGGGAGACTTGGCTCCCAAACTCAAGATAAATTGGTGCTTTGTCTCTCACTTGCTCGGCTGCCTTCTAGTCCTCATGATTTGGTTGTTTTCACTCCGAGCTGGTGTGATGAATGGAGGAAGATTCAAATGGAGGAGTAGTAAATGAGGAGGATTTAATTCCTACAATCCCTCTCCCTTGTCCCATTCGAGTGTCTATCTTAGTCTTTAACAAAATTCCTTGATTTTCTCCTTTAATCCTGCATTCAATGCATATTAGACCACAAAGCATAATATCCAACTCTAACTCACCTCATAAACAAAATATGATCAAAAGCATGTAATAAGTTATGAGAAAAGTTGGTTTGGCTAAGCTAGGAGGTGAATTAAGGCCCATATAATTACCCAATGATGAGGCTCATCATCACCCCCTACTAAAAGTGTTACTCATCCTTTGAGAAACTTAATCAATATCCATATCCTTCATGGCTCTAGTGGCCTCTCTGACATCCCATGCCTCTGGTGTGGTCTCCTCTTATTGTTCATATAAGCCTTCTTTCTCTTCTACCTCTTTCCACTGCCTCTTTTCTTCTTCTTCTTTTCTCCCTTCTAGCATCCCTAAGAGTAGTGGTGGACTGAGTTTTAGCCCTATCCAATTGACCTTCATCCTTTGCATAGATTTCTTATACATAGGAGTCCTATTGAGTGCCTCTCTCAACCTTTTAGGAGAGCGATATTCTCTTATCTTTAAGTTGTATGGCAGTGTGTTCCATCTCCTCAGGCAAGCATGTATACTATCATCTCCTAGCAACCTCAACATGTCTTCAAAATGTGAAATTGCTTGCTCTTAGGGAGCAAGATATCTAGGTGCTAGTTGAGGATCATTTCAATAAAATTATGGGAATTGGGTATTGATGAGGGCCATGGGATTTGATTGTTCAACTCTGATCAGAAGAGGTTCAATTTTCTCTCTTGCCAGTATCCTTTTCATCTCTACAGCTCTTGACTCCTCATGGTTCATCCATGATGCAAAATCCATTAATTATAGATCTCCTTGCTTGGCATTAGGGTCCCATACATTCATGTCTGTGAGGGCCATGTTGTGCAAATAAAACTCAGCCATTTTGGCCCTATCTTCTAGTGTACTTTGATCACAAAGATCAATAAAATGCATGTAGTCCTAAAATGGCATGGTGCCTCTCTGTGCTAGGTTCTTAATCTGAAACTGCAGCCATTGTTATTTGAGGTAGAGAGCATAGGATTTAGCTAGCATCCTGCACTAGATTGCTTCCAAAGAGAGACTGGCCATACATGCCAATTGATTCTTTCTTTCCTACAGCGGTCCCCTCAACCATGCATTTTCTGTCTCTAGTTGATTTCTCATTATAGCTTCTTTGTCCCTCAAGCCACTTAGCTCTCTTCCCATCTCCTTGAGTTTCTCTTCCATGTTCCCAATGTCTTCTCCCCGCTTTGAGTTGGTGATCTGCATCCATAAGTGAGTTTTGGCCCTCTCCTTCTCAAGCTCAAAGAACAATGGGATGGAAAATTTTTGAGGTATGACCCTGCCTCCTTCAATAAACCGATAATAGGAGTCCAGGTTAGGTTGGGGGCTTAGTTATTTTGTCTCTAGGTCCTCTTATTTAGTTTCTTGTTGTTCCCCTACCTTCCTTTCCAATTTCTATGCCTCCTATAGATTTAGCAGAGTATCATGTAGGACTATTTTTGCTTCTTGTAGATTTTGTTGTGTATCCTATAGGATTGCCTTTCTCTCGGAGGAAGTTGATCTAGTAGTAGGCCTCCTCACATAGGTTATAGGGGACTTAGGGGAAGGAATTTTGTCTTTTTGTGTTAGAGAGTCTTCAATCACAATAGGAATTTTGGTTGATGCTTGGGGCTTCCCTTGTCTTATTCTTGTGCTTTTTCTTGTCTTGAAATATAATGGGGTCTGCCTCTACCTTTTTCCTTTTTTCTTGATTGAGGTGCTAAAAGCAGTGAGGGCAGTTGATGCCTCTCTCTCAGTGGCTTCTGGAGACACCATAGTTGGCTTCTGGAGACACCCTAGGTGGCTCATGCTTGTTTTTTCTCCCCTCTTTTCCATTTCCTTCTTCCTCTATGTCCTTCCTGTCTTCTTCTTCTTGTAGATCTTCATAATCTCTATCATTTTCCTCCTTAATTTCCTCCTCTATTTCATCATCACCCCCCTTCGTTTCTCCCTCTTCTTCTTCATCTTCATCATGTTCTTCTATGTCAGCTCCTTCCTCATCCATCTCATCCTTATCTCCTTCTGTATCTTCCTCTTCACTGACAGTAGGACTAATATCATAAGTGAGAGATTTGATGTCATCCTCTGCTAGCAAGTCTCTGAAAACTGACCATGATATAGGGGTTGGTTGTGGAGTGCATCTTCTATGAGGACCCTAATCAACCCATGGTGAGCTAACTTTTGGGAATTTCCCTCCTTCACTTTGATGCTTGAGTCTGTGAGTGATTGAAGCAAGAAGTATGGTATGTTGAGCCTTTGGTGAGGGGGTGTTTCTGCTCCAAATCTCAATTCTTCAAGGATCCTGGAATGATATCCATAGACCACACTATACCTACCCTCACATGAAATGTATTTGATCAGTTGGTAGCCTACCTCATTCCATGGATATGGTAGACTTTCCCTCCTTACTCCATTTTTGTCCTCAGTGGGTTCCTCACCTTCTAAAAATAATTTTCTTTTGGCAACTTGGATATCTCCTTTGTCTTCTTTCCTCCATGGTATTCCTAGAGGAAGTGTGGTGAATCTGCTGATGAGCTCACGAGTGAGATCTATAGTGAGGCCCCTTATTACAACAGTGGCATGGATTCTAGTGAGTGGAATGAGGGAGAGAGAAAATTCTTGAGCCACCTCATCATCATACCCTCTGAATTTTTTGGAAAACCCCATCCAGTTATGTCTTATGAAGATTTCAAGCACTTGGGGGTGTTGTTGGATTCTCACAATGCTGGTGGGATCTCTCCTATTAAACCCTCCTATCATCTTTCTTGTGAAGTTTGAGGGGAAAATGAGAGGGTTGAAATAATTTTTCAAATGAAAAACCAAAACAGAGATGACTGTGTATGTAATTCCCTTACACAGTTGCTAAATTCACTCAAACTTAGAGGATTCTGGTTCATTTACTTGCAAAGAGAGATGTACTTACAGAGCCTACATCTTTATATTGTTTGCAGAGGCCAACTCCCATGATATCCCTTCTGAACTCTTCTCTACCAATCCTGTAGACAGTGTTTGTGTATCCTATAGGAATTCTTGTGCATGATCCTATAGGAATTCCTGTGTAATCCTATAGGAATTCTTGTGTAGTGAAACAATGGATTTTTTCTTCTAGTGGGTTGCTTGGGTATGAGAGCAACTTGAGTGAGGGATTTTCGTGGAAGTGAAATGCATGAATGCATAGGAATGATGTTTTATTTCCTTTTATGGTGATCTGAGGTGAGTTGGTGTGCTAGCAAAAAAGGTACAATTCCATTTTTGGATCATTGGTCCCCACTACCACCTCATCATTTCCCACTCCTCATAATCAACTCCCAACTTATGGATCCATAGTTTTAACCGCTTTTGTCCTACTCCTTCTCTGTCTTTGAGTTGACTACAACCACGTGTGAGAGGACATCCAATTGTACGTGTTGACTAAACGAAGGTGACCAAGTTAATTGGCCACTTTTTCACTTAGAAACCAACTATCTATTATTCCTTACATTTTTTTACTACATGATGCATATGAGAGAGCGAGCAGGATACTTACCTGTGGTTCCAATGCTATGTGCAGTTGTCGAAGATCAGAGGTGATGTTGTGTATATTTGTTGCATGCTATTCTTCTTCCTCCTCTTGTTGTTTGCTAATGGCTTCTTTGTTTGTGCAGGCACCTGTGGTTGAAGATATGATGTTGCTGCTTCAAAGCTCCTAGATCATCATGTTGAAGGCTTGTTGCTGGTATGTTTGGTATTATGTGGGATAGGCTGCTACAGGATGTCTTGTAGCTGCTTCTCCCTCAGAACTCTTTAATCATTCTTCTTGCCAGGGCTATGAGGATAGTGACATGGATGGAAAGAAGGAGTGGGAGTGTGGAGAGCAAGGATTAGTCAGGTGGTGCTCTTTATTCCTCTTTGTTGCCCTTTTTTCGAAGACTAGAGAAAAAAATACTCTTGAAACAGATTTTTTTCTAATGTTGAGTGCAGGGATGAAGATGGTGGACAAGGTGTGGTGATAGATGATGAAGAGGGTGAATTTTAGTGGCCTAGAAAGTCCATGATTTGCCTTCAGACTACTTCCTATAGGATTTCTAGGTCACTGTAATTCCTACTAGATCATCTTGTAGGTTTTCAAGGGATCTTGTAGGAATAGAGCGGATCCTATAGAAAACATAGTCTCTTTATACACTGAAGCAATGGAGTGAAAAAAACAACAAAAATGATAGAGGGATGCCTCGTAATGAGTGTAAAAATAAATATTTGAGTGACAGGGGTATATTTGGGATCCTCCTTTGCTCCTTGACCATCCTTCTTGCCGACCTGCAAATGGAAATTTCATGATTAATTTTTTTTTCTTTTTCTTTTTTCGAAAAACAATTAGGTTTCCTCTTAGAGGTTTTCACCCTAGATGTTTTTCTTGGGCGCCTCAAGAAATGTTTTCACCCAATGATCTTTCTTCTTCTCTTTTTCATTTTTTTTTTTTTTTTTGACACCACTGAGCCGCCTTAAGTGGTTTTCAACCCAATGATGGGACTCAGGCACCTCATGGAAGTTTTCACCTGAGTTCTTATTCTTTTTTCTTTTTCTCATTGATTTGATGAGGGAGGAGTTGGAACTTGCTTCATTATCATCATTGTTTTATTGATATCATCAATGAACTCTTGTTTTGATAAAGGTCTCTTATAAATTTTCAATTGGTGTCCATGATCAAGCAAAGGAATGACTTCTTCATCTATGGTTCTGATTTCCACTAAACCATTATCATGGCATCTTTCCACAACATAAGGTCTGAGCCACCTTGCCCTTAACTTGACCTTTATGTCTTTATACCTAGAATCATATAACAATGCCCAATCGCCTTCCTGAAATTGCTTCTCCTTGATATTTTTAGTAGAGCTAGGTCTTCCTCTGAAGTTGGAATAACTCTATATGTAGGAGGGCCTACATTCTAAATTCATCCAGACCATTTAATTGGAACAATCTCTCTTTCTGTGCACTACTGAAATCTAGATCTAGTTGGGCTACCATCCTTAATGTGTTATATTCAAATTCAATGGACAACAAGGCATTTTTCCCATAGACCATCTCATAGGGTGTGAATACAGTGGTGGTCTTCTATGTGGTATTATAGGCCTAGTTGGCCTTAACTAGTCTTTTTTCCCAATCCTTCCTGTTGCTACTCACCACTTTGGTCAAGATTCCCTCCAGTGCTCTGTTGGTCACCTCCACTTGCCCATTAGCTTGTGGATGATAGGGAGTGGAGGTTATAAGCTTGATCTTCTGATGGATGAGCAAGTCTTCAATCATGTTGGAGGTAAACTAGCTGCCTTGGTCTGTGACTAGCTCTCTAGGGTACCCAAATTTGTAGAATACATTCTCCCTTAGGAACTCAGCCAGCTTCTCTTATGTTTCTGCCTTAATTGCCTTGGTTTTAGTCCACTTAGTCAAATAATCAGTGCACACAATAATGTATTGTTTTTTCTTTGAAGGAGGGTCAATATGCCTAATGAAGTCCATGCCCCACTTGTCAAATGGCTCAAAAGTCACTTGAGGCTGCAGAGGTATTTCATCTCTTGAAGTAGGCCTTCCCATCCTCTGGCACTGATCACACTAACTAGTGTATTTTTTTACATCCTAATGAAGAGTGGGCAAATAATAGCTTGCTTGTAACACTTTGAATGTTGTCCTCTTTGCTACAAAGTGACCTCCATAAGGCCCATCATGACAAGTCAAAAGGATGTCAAAGACCTCCTCCTCCCTAACACACTTTCTCAAGATTTGATCTAGGCCAAGTTTGAAAATATTGCCTCCAATCCAAGTGAAGGGGGTGCTTTTCCTGACTATCTTTCTCTTTTCTTTGGAGGACAAGTCTAGTGGGAACTGTGTTGATACCAAATTGTTTGCTATATCAAAAAATCATGGAGAGATAACTGAAATAGAAAATAAGTGCTCATCCAGTAACTGGTCATCCACCATTCCTTCTTCACATACAGGCAAATTTACTCTAGACAAAAAGTCTGCAACAACATTTTCCTTACCAGGCTTGTTAACAATGGTTAGATCAAATTGTTGTAATAAAAGTAACCATATTATAATTTGAGCATTCACATCAGGTTTGTTCATTAAATATTTTATTGCAACACGGTTAGTATGCACAAATGTTTGATAGCCTATAATATGATTCTTGAATTTGTTTGAATAATGTATAACAGCCAAGAGTTCCTTTTTGGTCACTGTATAATTTATTTTAGCCTTTGATAAATTCTTATTGATAAAATAGATAACATAAGGCAATTTTTCATTTATCTGACCTAGGGCTGCTCCTATGGCTTTGTGTGAGGGATCAGCATGAATATGAAAAGGGAGGGCCCAATTTGGGGCTTAGAGAATCAGTGCAGTGGTTAACTTATCCTTTAGGATGTCTAAGGCCTCTTGACAGCTTTTTGACCATATAAACTCATAGTCTTTGGCCAAAAAACCAAATAAAGGAGAGGCCAACTTGCTAAAGTCCTTTATGAACCTTTGATAGTATCTAGCTAACCCTAGGAAACTTTGTACATCTATCTTCTTTTGAGTAGGTGGGACCCTTTGGATGATAGCTATTTTGTTTGGGTCCACCTGCAGTCCTTGCTGAGATATTGAATGACCTAGCATTGTCCAATTCACATTTTTTGGGGCTAAGAGACAGGTTCATTTCAATGCATTTGTGTAGTACTTTGCCTAGGTTAAATGGTGCTTCTTGAAAATCACAGCCATAAGGTGTAAAATCATCCATATAAATATCCACCGCATCATGGACTAATTCGGCGAAAATACTCAAGACTGCTCTCTGAAAAGTGGCAGGAGAATTGCATAGGCCAAACGGAAGGACCCTATAGGAAAAATTACCCCAAGGACAAGTGAATGTGGTCTTATCCTGGTCTTCTGGGCAAATCTAGATTTGGTTGTACCCACTGAATTCGTCTAGGAAAGAGAAAAACATTTTCCCTGCCAGTCCATCTAGCACTAGGTCAATGAAGGATAGAGGAAAATAATCCTTCTTTGTGGCTTTGTTCAACTCCCTATAATCAACACAAATTCTCCACTTAGCATTTTTCTTGGGATCTAACACCAAAGGAGAGACCCACTCACTGTTGGAGATAGGGTAAATGAATCTTGCATTTAGCAGTTTTTGCAGTTCTTCTTTTACTATATCTTTAAGAGTTGGATTCATCCTCCTTTGTGGTTGTCAGACTAGCTTGCAACCTTCTTTGATGTATATGTGGTGAGTATGCACTGAGGGGTGTGCTCTCTTCATTTCTTTGTAACTCCAAGTGAAGGATTCTAGATTTTCCATTAACATGTTGCATAAATTCTCTTCTTGGAGAGAAGAAAGAGATGGATTGATTTTCAAGGTTCTCTCTGAGCTTAATTATATGGTTTTGACACGGAGTGGGTTGGAATTGGCCAAGCATAAGTCAATTGGATGATTGTTCTGGGTTTCCTTTACTACTTCTTCTAAGGGTAATGAAATGGGAGTTGCACTCTGGGGTAGGTGTTCAATCAAGTCATCCTCATCTTGTTGTCCTGCTCCCATGATTGTTTCTAAAGAATAAATTTGGGTGGAATAAACTTCATCTTTCTCCTCATCCTCAAAACATAAAGGTAAGTCATGCCCTAGAGAAGGTTGAGCAAGACGGTATAGGACTAACTGCTTGGACATATGCCCATTCTTGATGGTCATATTCCTAGCTCTGCAGATAAGGTAAGCATTGACAGTGGCCAACCATGGACTCCCAAGGATGAGAGGGTAACCAGTAATCTTAGTCTTAGGCTAGTGAACAAGGAAATCTATAGGGTACTCCCAAGAGTCAATGGAGACCATCACATCCTCCACAATTCCCTCAGGGGTTATTATGGAACGTCTACAAGTTGTAGAACGGTTGTGGTCTTCCTAAATGAACCTTGGAGGTTGAGCTTGATCATGGTGTCCTTGTTCATCACATTAATGGCAGCCCCAAGATCAATTAGAGTGTGGGGGACAATGGTGCCATTTATGTGCACATCTACTACTAGGCTTCCAGGGTCCAAATATTTTGGACAGATTACTTGCCTTAGCATTAAGTCGGACAACTGCCCAATGAAATTAATGGTAGGGGCATCCCTTTTTCACCTCCTTAGATGCTTGAAGCACTTCTCCTTAATCAATTTATTGTAAATAGGAACATATTTTATTTCCTGGAGAAGTGGGATCTTTACACAAATATTTTCCAATTCTCCTAGAAGTTCAGTCTCTTCTGGGGTAGGTTGGAGTGGTTGGGCTAATATCTTAAGAAAGGGTGGATTTACTTCAAGGTTTATTTCCTCTCTTTCTTCCTCAACCTCCCACGGTGGAGGAGGAGGTTGGTTATCCGAGATAACTCTCCCAAATCTCAGGTTAATCTCCTGGATTTCCACAACATAAGATGGATATGATGTCTCTCCATTGTATACTTGTTGAGCTTGCCTGTTGTTCGGGTTCTGATTTGGCTAGGCAAACATCTAGGGTTGCTTGGGTGGAGTAGACTGTAGGAGCTATGGTTGGGAAGGTGGTGGAGGCAATAGACCTGGATAATTGTTGTATTGAGGCCTCCACCCCTAGAGTAGTGAATTCCATTAAGGTTGTGGCAGAGCATAAGGTTAAAATGACTGGCTAGCTAGCTGGGAGTGATATTGATATGTATGGGACTAAGGAGGAGGTGTAGACCAAGAAGGATGACTAAGGGGTCCCCAAGAAGGTATAGTTGTGGTTTTGTTGGGATTGTAATATGCGTGGGACGACCCTTGCATGCCTTGTTGGTATGGTCTAGGCCCATGAGGTCTCCTTTGGTTAATGTAGCAAAGTTGCTCAGTGACCCCTTCAGCTCCTTGATATACAGCTTTGAGTTAGGCAAAGAAGGGAACTTGTCTATGGAGTGGTTTTCTTCACAGACCAAGAAAATTTCAATAGAATTCAAAGGACCTTCATTCCTAGGATGCCTCCTAGTGCATCTAGGACAAAAAATGGCCAAGGCTCTCTCTGTTTCCTCCTGCTTCCTCTTAATTTTCATGGTTTCCATTTGCAAGGCAAGTGTTTTTAGCATCTTGCTTTTGAAATATTCCAACATGTTTCCAATTTCACCCTTGATGGATGAGTTGGAAGACAATGTACTGACCATAGGTTGACTAACCCTACCCTTTTTCTTGGCTTCCGTAGAATGGTTTCTAAAAAAAGTCTTGATATCCTCATAGGGTAATTGGTAGATATCTCCTCCTGCTAACAAATGTAAGGTATCCAAAATATCTTCTCTTACTCCCCTAAGTAGGACTAGCTTTAGTGACTCAGTGTCAAGTGTGCACCTGGCCATTTTGTAACTAAGCCGGAATCTTTCTTCGTAATCCTCTGGGGATTCATCATTTCCAATGGTCATCCTCAAAATTTCTTCTTTAGTATCCTTTGACAGACAATAGTCTTGATATTTGTTGTTAAAGGCCTGTTGCATCTGAGCCCAAGTTGTGATTCAATCTCCAGGTAAACCCATGAACCAGTGCAATGCTGCATCCTTGCCAGTAGATGGAAATAGCTTTAACGTTTGCTCATAATTTGTATAGTCATAGGTTCGGCATATAACAACAAACTCAAACAGGAAAGTGTCGGGGTCCTCTGTGGTCAGGCCATGGAAATGAGGTAGGGAAGAGGGGCTTATATTTTTCATCTTAGTGTCCCCATAGGTTTCCCTGATGGGGAAGGCACCCTCAACTTTCTCTCTCTATTCTCTTTGTCATTTATGTTTTCAGCCATTGGTTCAGTAGGAATGGGTTCCTCTTCTTCTTCTTCCCCTGTAGATTCTTCAAATATGTGAGGTTTCTCACCTAAGGGTTCCTCCAATTCACATCCATCGAAGAAGAGAGAAGGTTTGCTATTGGATGCAGTGGGGGTATTTTGGCAAAAATTTCCCTAAGTTGTCCCTATTCCTACGAGGCATGAAAGGAAATATTTTTAGTTTGGTTTTGTATTTTTTTGTAAACTTGGAAAGTACTTACAGAATTGAAATTGTTGATTGAATGAAAATTACTAACAGGATGAAAAAGCCACTTACTGAATTAAAATCTTACTTGCAAAACAGAAAGGAAAGCAGAAAATGCAAAATGAAAGAAACGAAACAACTAGATTACTCTTGCAGAAATAAACTAATGGCCGAATATTGAAGACAAAAAATAGAAGAAAATAAAGCAGTAATCACATTCTACTTAGACACCTCCCCAGAAATGGTGCCAAAAAGTGATGAGCGTCAGTATTGTAGCAAGGATGTTGCAACTCCTGGGCTACCAACTTTACTTATCAACCTGGGGTTCATACAAACTTGGAGGTGATAGTGTTGTATGCACAAGTAAAAGTGATGGTCTTGCCTATTGTCATTATTCAGCTGGCGAGAGACCACTAGGGTTCCAAGCCAAACTTCTACGGAGTCAAAAGAAGCTTGATTCTTTGATGGAAGAAAGGTAAATCTACTCTAAGAGAGTTATTCTATTGCATTAATGGAGAAGGTCAACATGTAATGCTAAATCACACCATTCCCTAATTAACCATTCAAGAAGCCATGCTAGGAAGAAATGATAAATCAACATGAAACAAATACTACTATCTAAGTTGTAGAAGTAAGAAGCATCAAACAATACTAATGTGCAAGTAAAGAGACTAAACTAAATCTGTTTTTGCTTTTTTGGGTCTTTTTATGCAAAATCAAGTATGTGAACTAATTGTTCTTGTGGATGTGATAGGTGGATTAAGGGTGTTTGAGGATAGCTAGAAGGTTTATGAAGTGGTTGGATGGTGTGGAGGGTCCCTAGGAGGATTTTGGTGACTTCCTAGAGTTTTCCATCAATTCGGCCTCAAAACAGGTCGTTTCAGGAAAACCTACAGGATGTACTAGAAACCTATAGGATGATCCTATAGGAATTACAAAAAACCTATGGGATATAGCCCAGAGCTAAATGTGAGGTGTAGGAGGTGATTGGAGGCTTAGGAAAGGTGTTTGATGGATGGAATGGAGTGGTAGAAGGCCTAGGATCACTCAAGAGTCAATATTCAAGGTAATTGATGGCTAGATTCACTCAATGTGCTTGGGAGAATTTCTATGGAAAATGATGGAAAACTAGTGAAAGTGTCGGTGAAAACAAGGGATGGAAAAGGTGGATGAAGTAGAAGGTGGTTGTTGGCTATGAAGTCTCAGTCTCCTCCTAAAGCAACTACTCTTCATAAAACATGTGTGTCTTCCAAAAATCTAGCAACATGATACATTTTCGTAAACTAAAAAAACAGAATTAATGAATGAACTGCCTATACTATGCATGAAGAAAGTTGCTAAAAGGAATGAAAAAATGAGTGAGATCTACTGCAGAAATTGAGATGAAAAAGATGACAATGAAATCTACCTTGAAAAATTAACCAAATACTAAATATAAAAACAATAAACTCAAAGCTCATAAAAGAACTAGAAATCTATGTTTTTAGGGCTGCTTAAGGGTCCCTTCCTCAAGTCATGGTCTAAGAGGGGGGAAGTGAGGCCAAAACACCTGCTAACAACCTTGTGGTGTTCCTTTTTCTCCTTACTAACCTTCTACTTTAAATAAGGCACAAATGGAAGAAAACTATTAAACAACCAATCTAATCTACATTACTTCTAATAGAAATGTATCTAAAAAACAAATTAAAAATGAAGCTATGAATCTACACTAAACATACATGTCTAGTAAAGAGGAGCCTTGGCTTCTAGGGTTGGGCCATAATCCGAGAGCTTCAGCCCTCTGAGTTAACTCAGTGCTGGCTCAAAACAAAACTCGTTCTTATTATCAAAACAACAAATTACATCAATAGAATTGTTACCAATTTTTTAGCTCAAAAATAGATTAGAGTTTTACAATAAAAAATCTGAATCCTACTGAGGTCCTAGGCCTCTCTACTTATACATCTGAAGTCCCCAATGAATTCCTTAAAATTAGGGAGGCTCACCTTCCAAACTCAAGATAAACTAGTGCTTTGTGTCTCACATGCTTGGTTGCCTTCTAGTCCTCATGATTTGGTTGTTTGCACTTCGAGCTAATGTGATGAATGGAGGAATATTCAAATGAAGGAGTAGTAAATGAGGAGTATTTACCTCCTACAATCCCTCTCCCTTGTCCCATTCGATTTTTGTCCCTATTCTTTGCCAAAATTCCTTTATTTTCTCCTTTAATCCTACATTCAATGCATATTAGACCACAAAGCATAATATCCAACTCTAACTCACCTCATAAAAAAAATATAATAAAAAACATGTAATAAGTTATGAGAAAAGTTGGTTTGACTAAGATAGGAGGTGAATTAAGGCCCATATAATTACCCAATGATGAGGCTCATCACATGGTCAAAATTTTGGGAATCCTGCATAAAGAATTTAGGACTCCCCCAGCTGTTGTGAAAGATGCTCCTCCTTGTAATAGTGGTGTTGGTGGTCCCCTCCCTATTGGATCCTCGTTGTCATCTCCACAAAATTCAAACTCCACATAATCCTCCTTATCGTTGTCTAAGAAGACCTCGATGTAATGGGCCTTGCCCATTGTGTACCAATGACCTAGTTCCCAAGGTTCTCGACATGTAAGACACAATTTCCTCCTCCTGAGGTCTCTCTTGGTCTCGTCATCCAACTAACCTGGCCCTTGGGCTAATATCTACGATGCAAGCACTCTAGTGTCACTTCCCTTCTAAGGTTAGGGAGTGCGTGAAGGAAATGGAGCTCAGGTCTTGGGGATAGCCCCCTGTAAATATTAAGTGCAAGATATCACCTCCAACAGATTAGATGGTTTGCATTACTTCACCAATCCCCGCAATGGCTTTTTCAACCCCTCCACAAATGTGTATACTCTCCTTGCATCTAAAAAATTAGGTACCATGATTGAGACCCTCAAAAACTCTAAGATATAATGCTTTGGATGCCCTGTCTGTCTGAGTTGGGTCAACTCCCTAAAGTGAGCCCTTGGATCCCTTTGATCAAAGAGCTCCACTACTCTCGGCATGAAGTCCTCATAGGAGGTCACACTGGAATGCCCCAAAGTGGACAATATTTTAAACCACCAATCGTGTTCCTCCCCCTCCACGTGCAATGTTTTCATCTTGATGGCCTCTACCTATGTCATCCAGTTCAGTTTGAAGTATGTGTCCAACTTCTCTACCCAAGCATGTTTCCTGCACTTGGTAGTGCCATCATAGGTAGGAAAATAAATTTTCCCAATAGAACGATGCAACTCGTAGTTCTGCATGCCATAGAGCTTCCCCTTTTCATTTTGTTTGAGCTTGAAAAAGTATTTGAAAGTTAGTGCCTCTCTGAAGTCTACCCCCATGGATTGCCACTCCTGAAAATGCTCTCTCTCCTCCTCTAGTTTCAATCTACGTCAAAGGTATAAAAGAGGGTAAATTAGCTCAAGTTGGCCCACTTGAGGATGGCTGATGTGCAGTAGGTGAAAGGTGATCAAGCTGTTGAGAGGCCCCTGAAGTCTCTCCAACTACAAACTTCTAGTGAGTGCTTTGCTCCCGGTTTTGCATCTTGATCTCATCCGGTATCTCCTTCTGCCCTTTTGCCAAAACACTCAAAGCATTTAAGAGACTAAAAAAATCCATCTCTTCCCTACTCTTAGGCTCCACAAATATCTTCTGCTACCGCAATATTCCCATGGTCCTCTGTGTCTGGAGTAATCTCCAACTCCCTTTCCCTACTATGGTACCTCTACCTCCTGTAAGTAAACTTTTTTTATCCTCCTCACTCATAGAAACGTTTTCCCATGACTGAGCCAAAAGCTAAACTCTAATACCATTGTAATGTTCCAAACTCAAATAAATAGTGACATGCAAAACAAAATTGATTTATAACTCAAAAAATTAAAACAATCAACAAATTCTCAATAAACTCCAGAAGTGAGAACTAATTGAGCCATTTTATGAATGAAATGGAGCAAGTACAATAGTATGGAGAAATTCACCTAAGCTTGCCTCAAGGGCAAGCTTGATAGAAACCAGGTGAAAAACAATAATCTCAAAGTTGGAAAATAACTGCTCCTCTAATGCTCTACGTTGTCCCTAGAAACTACACTACTAGCTGGAAAGAAACTACAAGAAACCCTGTCTCTGGTGCTCAAAAAAAGATGAAAAGTTATCCCCAACCTCCTTGGCCAAAACCCACAAAAACCCAAAAATGGTATGGCATGAATCCAACCTCTAGAATTCGGCCTCCAATATGCCATATGCCCTCCACACTGCTCAAAAATATGGCTTGCAAGGAACTCCAATGAAAACCTCCTCCAAGCTCCAAAAATGAAGCAATCTCCTCTCCAAATGTTTCCCTTAATCTCACCAGTAAAGTTTAGCCTCAAAAACTGATACTATACCCGCCACATAAGCACCAAGTGTTTCCTTTGCACTGGCCGAGGAAGTGTGAAAGTCACCCTGCAAAGGAGCACACTCCTCCCCAGATCCAAAACTCTCAAAAAATTATAGCAAACCTCCTATGCCTCCTCTTCAAAAAATATCCCAACCAAACTCCACTAGAAGACACCACAAGAAAACTTGACCTCCTCTTGACTCCAGTAATACGCACCACCCGGAGATGGATGTAATCACTAGGAATTACATTGAGATCCTCCTCTTGAAGAAATGAAAGAAAACCTTCCTAGGGTGGTAGTCAAAGTCCCCCAAAGAAAGGGTGAGCTCTTTGCTTGAAGAACTCGTGCTGAATAGCAAGTGACTTGGCTAAGCAGCTTTAATGACCAAAGAGAAATCGATATTACCAAAAAGATGATTGAAATGAGGAGAATTTTCCTTCCTCATATAGATTTTGTGGAGCAATTTTCCCTCCAATTTTACCTCCATCATGAGCCCTCACTTAACCACCTCCATGCAAACTGAACTAGGGAGTGTGTATTTCCCTAGTGTGGATGGTCCCCACATGCAACTTAAATACAACAAAAAATAAATTTTCCTAAGTCTAATCTCCTAATAAAATTGAATGGGACCCACTATCTCGAAAATTGGCCCCATAATATAAAAATAATTCTTGTTCCAAATTAATTGAGAAAGGGACATGACATGGTAACTGATTTCAATGTGCTTGGACCTATCATGAAATGTTGGAGTATCAAAGATCTTGATGCAACTATGATGATCACAATGAATGACTATTAGTTCCAAACTCTAACTAAAGAGCCTTGCAAATAAATTTCTCATCCAAATGGCCTCACAGGTTGCCATACTAGAAGACATGTATTTGACTCTTCTGAGCTCAATTCTATTTATCTTTGCTTCTTGCTTAACCAGGAAACAACTGTTGATCCCACATTGAATGCATAACATGAAGTGCTCTTTCTTTCTATTGGAATCCTTTCCCAATATACATCTACAAAGCTTGTTAGCTTCACTTCATCTACTCTCCTGTATAATAGTTCAAACTCAATTGTTCCCCTGAAATACCTCAATATATGCTTAACATCTACCCAATGCACTCTTGTGGGTTCTACGATAAACTGATTGAGTTGGTGTACTACACAACAAATATATGGTCAATTGTTCAGCAGATACATTGACCCTATCAATTTCCTATAGAGTGTAGCATCCACACGTTTTATTGTGTTGGCAGAATCTTCCTCCAATTTGTGACTAAAGGAATGTCCATAGGCCTACAATCCTGCACCCTTAATTTCTTGATAATTTCTAGAGCATACTTTCCCTATCCCAAGGAAATCTGCCCATCACCCTACCAAACCTCCAATCCAAGGAAATAGTGCATCAGTCCTACATCCTTCATGTCAAATTGTGATGCAAGATCAATATTGCATTTTCTACTGAGCTTTTCTTCCCCTGTTAAGATGAGATCATCAACGTACAGTACAAGAATGAGAGGATGCCCCCCAACCATAATAAATTAAAATTTAGGGTCAACATCACTCTTACTGAAGCCTAATCCAAGAATATAGTTGTCTATGTGCAAATACTACACTCTTGGAACCTTCTTGAGCCCATAGAGAGCTCGCTTAGGCCTGTACATGTGTGACTCCCTAGTATGTGTCTCATACCCCTCTAACTATTCAATGTAAATTTCCTCAACTTCTCCATTTAGAAATATTTTTTTAATGTCTATTTAGTGGATTTTCCATCCCATTGTCATTTTCAAGGAAATAATAGTCCCGATGGATGAGTAGTAGGCAACTAGAGTGAACGTTTCATTAGTCTATACCCTTTACCTAGGAGAAGCCTTTGGCCACAAATCTGGCCTTATACTTCTCTATGCTCCCATTTGCTTCACACTTAACCCTATAGACCCATCCAGATACAATCATTGTCTTGTGCTCTAGTCATGGCACAACTTCCCAAACATCATTCTACATAATCGAGTGATACTCCTCAACCATAACATATCTCTAGACTTGTTCTGACTCAACCTCTTTAAAGCTAGAAGGCTTTGATTCAACTCACTTTTTAATAAGTACCATGTGAACAGAGTACCTATCTGGTTGTTTGTTATGCCTGAAGCTAGAGTTGGGTGCCTCAACCCTCCCCTTGCCCTCCTGAATGAGCTTCTTGAACCACTTCGTCCTCCTTCTCCTTGTACTCAGAGACACTAGCAAAGTGAATGCCTCCACTCTCTCATCTTTCTCCTTCTCATCCTACACCAACTCCTCACCACCCTTCTGTACCACATTTCCACCTACTAACTATGATTGTGGCTGACAACCTAATTGAGCTTCTTGCTTGGGAGCCTGCTACTCCTCCTCTTGCTCTACACACTGCTCACACTCCAAGGACTTCCTGAGAGCCCTTACCTCCAAAAATATCACATCACGTCTAATCAATAGTTTTCTAAATGCTGGAATGTACACCCTTGTATGCTTGATATGTCTTGTTGTACCCCACGAAAATACCCCTTTTAGCTATGGGCTTCAGCTTCTTCCTACTATCGTTGGGTGCATGGAAATACACCAAACTGCCAAGATGCAGAAGTGAGATAAATCAAGTTTTTTTCCGACAAATGCCTCCTCTGGTGTAACTCATCCTAGAACTTTGTGTTGACTCCTATTTTGTAGGAACACTATTGTGTTGCATGCCTCTACCCACATAAACATAAACAACATAGCTTTGGCTGCTCCAAAAATAATGCGGTTATTTCATTTAGAGACCCCATTCTGCTGAGGATTATGGGGACTCTCATAATTCCTTCCTTGGAACAAATATCCTTGAAGGAATTTGAGATATACTCACTACCATTGTCACTTCTCAAGGCCTTGGTCTTTCTGTCAGTTTGGTTTTCAACTAGGTTCTTGAATTTTACGAACTTTGAGAAGACTTCCTCTTTTTTGTTCATGAAAAATATCCATGTTTTTCTAGAATGATCATTAATAAAAATAATATAATATATATAACCCATGATAGAAGGATAAGATAAAGGGCCACATATATCTGGGTGTACCCGATCTAGTGTGGCTACTTCTTTTCTCTCTCAATTAGGGAAGGAACTTTATGTACTTTTCAAGTGTGTATCTCTTGCACATGTCATTCTAGTCCATTCTGCATTTTGATAGTCTTATGGAAATCTCCTGCAATATCTTCAACACCCCATTATGCAAGTGCCCCATCCGTCTATGCCAAAGTTTCCCTACATCCTTGTTTTTCTCACTTCTAGACTCATTGATCAATGTAGCGACTTTGTCAAACTTCAATTTGTAGAGCCTCTTCATCCTTACTCCAATTTGCTTGGCCTCTCCTTCTGAGTTAAAGGATTTCAAAAGGGATTTTCCTTTGTTTAAAATGACATCATATCCCTCAACTTCAAGTGTTGAAACTAAAACAAGGTGTTTTTTCAACCTTGGTACATAGCATACATCCTTGAGAAAGAAGGGATTGTCTGATTCCCTCTCAAATTTGACAATCCCCACTCCCATGACTAAGTACTTTCCATCATCACCAAGCTTTATTATTAGGTTCCTATACTAATAGTATAACCCCTTATTGATATTAGTTCAACCCCTGTCTTATATTGTTGTGCCCATGTAGTCCCCATATTGTTATTATTGTGCCCTTACATTATTATTATTATGTTGGCTCTGATTATATTATGACCCCTTATACTCCTATTTATAGAAAGGAGGTCTTCTCATTTGTATCATCCAAGAATTGTTCATTTGTGTAATTTAAAGGAGGTTTCCCCCTCGAAGAGGCTTATTTCTAAGGTGTTGATCTATCTTTTCTATCCTTTTATGAGCTGGTTTCATAACATTTGGTATCAGAGCTTTGGATTCTAGGGTTTCGCTACTCCAAATAGGTCTTCGTGGCATTTTCACAATAAATTTTGTCTGTGTTTCAGAAGGTAAAAAAACACCCATTTGAGCCAAAATTGTCCTAAACTTTGGGTCTGCATTTAAGAGCTTGTCTCACTCTATTTTCAGAGATATGATATGACAAAGTTAGTGTTTTTGCAGACTCACGAATTACATTCCAAACAGGTGACCTAGGGAAAATCGTCATAACTTTTGTTTTGAGCATTAGATTGAAATCTCGTAAGAAATTTCAGAAACAGAACATCCTTTAGTTTTCTTTATATTATTTTCACGTACTAAGGTCGAAACAATGACACATGGTACTTCATACAAGTTCGCTCTACTGAACTAGTCTATAATCAAGTCACCATGGGAGATTTAGCATAACTCTTCCTTGGAGAATCCAATCTTGATCAGACTTGTGGGGTTAGAAAGAGGACTCAAAGGAATCTTGCAAGACATGATTTCAGATATTTGAGATCCGCAGTTACAGAGATACAACAAATTCAATATCGAGCTCTTACAAAGTGAAAAAAAGGTGTGTAGCTTTTTTTTAATTTTACATAAGATTGGTTTGAAAAATTAGTTTGAATGAATTCAAAGGGAATAGTGAAGAATAATTAGCATTAATTGATGCCCTGAAGAAACAAAATGGAAACACCTAGTAAGAAACCTAAAATCTCTAACATGACTCATGAAGAAGAGGAAGAAATGAAACATGATATATCAAAATTACAAGACCAAGTACAATAAATTTCACTCTCACAAAAGGTAACTGAAGCCAAGATGAATGGCGTGGAAGCTAATATGAATGGTGTGAAAGTTAATATGGATGGTGGGGAAGCTAAGATGGATGGCATGGAAGCTAAGATGAATGGCATGGATGCTAAGATGGAAGAATTGAAGATAAATTTGAATAAGTTGCTACAAGAAATGGTTACTAATGGTGAAAGTGTAGTAAAGGAAGCTCATGATGAGAACAAAAGAAATGTTAATCATGATTTCATAGACTCTAATGTTGGATTGAAGACCAACCATGTTCTAAAAATAGATATGAGGAAGTTTGTTGGCAAGGATCCCGGAACATGGATACTATATATGGAGCAATTTTTCGATCTCCATAATGTGCAAAACACACAAAAAGTGCGTATTGCAACTTTATATTTCGAACTAAATTAGTTTGTATGATATCGATGGCTTTTCTCTCCTAAACAAATTGTCACTTGGGAAATTTTTATGGAAGAAATGATAGCACATTATGAGGATACAAAAAGAAACACCTTTTTTAGCCAATTGATAAATCTCAAACAAAAGGGTTCAATGATGGAGCACATTGAGGACTTCCAAAAATTGAACATAGGGGTAAAGGTTGTTCCTGAGGAGCATAGGATTGATGTGTTCATAGGGACTTTAAAGGATAATGTCCAACACGAGGTTCGCCTTTGGGAACCTAATTCATTAGAGAAGGCATTTAGGTTAGCAAGAAAAAAGGAAAGCAAAATTATGGCAACCAAGAAGCCTACCACTCACAACTATAAGGATGGAAGTGTTGTTTCCCCTAACCTTCCACAACCTACAAGGTTGACACCACAACAATTGGAAGAAAAAAGAGAAAAAGGGCTTTGTTATAGTTGTGATAGAAAATACACTAAAGGCCATAAGTGTGCTGA
>APFE030919517.1:34304-58866 GCA_000404065.3 Pinus taeda | reverse complement strand
TGGAAGGAAAGGAAGTTGAATTAAGGGGTATTGCAGGGAAACTGGGAAAGATAATCAGCTCTAATGGTATGACAAAGCTTCTAAAGAAGGAACAGTGAGGCGTAATAGCACAATTATGTTCACTAGAGGTTCCCACATCGAAATCATCTATTGCTCCAGATCTCCAAAAAGTCTTAGACAATCATTCCAAGGTATTTGAGACTCCCAAAGGTCTCCCACCTATTCGTTATCATGATCATATTATTCATCTGATTCTAGGAAGTGTTCCTCCAAACATCAGGTCGTACAGATATCCTTGTGTCCAAAAGAGTTAAATTTAATGTATGGTTGCAGAAATGCTAGAGGCTGGTATAATTCAGCCTAGTCAAAGTTCTTTCTCTACTCCAGTAGTATTGGTGCACAAGAAGGATGGATCATGGTGCATGTGTCTGGATTATAGGGAGCTCGACAAGCTCACTATTAAAGATAAGTTTCCTATTCCTGTCATTGATGAATTATTGGATGAATTGCATGGATCAATTTACTTCACGAAGTTGGATCTTCGTTCAAGATATGATCAAATCAGAATGAAGACTAAAGACATTCTGAAAATAGCATTTAGAACTCATGAGGGTCATTATGAATTTTTGGTCATGCCTTTTGGCCTTTACCAATGCACCTTCTACATTTCAAGGTTTCATGACTTCCATTTTCAAATCCTTCCTTAGAAAATTTGTGTTAGTATTTTTTGATGATATACTAATCTATAGCAAGTCTTGGAAGGATCATGTTCAACATGTTGACAGGGTGCTCAAACTATTGGGTGAGAAACAATTATATGCAAAAAGATCCAAATGTTTCTTTGAAGTACAAGAGGTGGAATATTTGGGTCACATTGTATCTCATGAAGGTGTTAAGGTAGACCCTAGAAAAATTAAATCCATTAAGGAATGGAAAATATCCACATCCATAAAGCATCTACGAGGATTTCTTGGGTTGACAAGGTATTATCGCAAGTTTGTTAAGAATTATGGGAGAATAACAGCACCTCTAACTACATTATTGAAGAAAGATGCATTTTCATGGACTCCAAAAGCAACAAAGGACTTCGAACATCTTAAAGAGGCAATGTGCCAAGCACCAGCCTTAACTACATTAGACTTCACAAAAACCTTTATTGTGGAATGTGATGCTTCAGGAAATAGAATTGGTGTTGTTTTAATGCAAGATGAAAGACCCATTACTTTCAAAAGTCGTCCAATCAAATGAAAGTATTTACAAAAAGCTATTTATGAGAAGGAAATATTGGCAATACTACATGCACTTAAGAAATGGCAACGCTACCTAATGGGAAGACACTTCAAGGTAAAAACAGATCATGATAGTCTTAAATATTTTTTAGAACAATGATTATCCTCTGAAGAGCAACAAAAATGGGTCACAAATATGTTAGGTTATGACTTTGAAGATGTGGAAGCATTGTTTTGTGCTATTTCTATTATCCAACCAGATTGGATAAATGAAGCAAGGGATGAATGGAAGAAGGATGAAGAAGTGTGGCTACTCATTCAAAATTTGCAAAAGATCCCAGTTCAAACAATATTGCAAGAACTTGACGAGTGAGGAAAATTCATATTGGAACCTAGAGTAGCCATAGAAACAAGAAATCAATAGTTACAAAATCGATCAATTCAAAGTATTTCATCATGTGGAATAACTTACCTACTGAAGATTCCAAATGGGAGGACAATAATTTTATATAGAAGCATCAAGAACTACTCAAGCGTTGAGACAAACACTTTTTGAAGGAGAGGGGCATGTTAGGTCCCTATACTACTAGTGTAACCTCTTATTGTTATTAGTACAACCCCCTTATTATATTGTTGTGCCCATGTAGTCCCCATATTGTTATTATTGTGCCCCATAGAAGCCCACTATTGTTATTATTGTTCCCTTAGATTATTATTGTTATGTTTGCTCTGATTATATTATGACCCCTTAGACTCCTATATATAGAAAGTAGGTCTTGTCATCTGTATCATCTAAGAATTGTTCATTTGTGTAATATAAAGGAGGTTTCCCCTCAAAGAGGATTATTTCTAAGGCATTGATCTATCTTTTCTATCTTTTTGTGAGATGGTTTCATAATATCTATGGTGATTCTCTAGTCCTTTTCAGTAAGTTGGTTGAAAAAGATTTACACCTAATCATATGATGTGAAGCCCCCCTATCTATTAATCGTACACTACTGGACGTTGAAATTTCCATGCATGCAATGAGAGAAAATTCCTTCTCAAATATGGAATTGAACTCATCTATTTCAACAACATCTTCTACTTGGTCCTTGTTGGACCCTTTCTTTCTTTGTGGACATTTAGTAGCATGGTTTCCAAATTGATAACAATGGAAACACTTTATTTTGGACATATATTTCTTCCCCTTTGGTCCTTTGGAGCTGAACTTCGCTAATCTTGCATGTTTATTTCCTTTTCCAGCTAGGGTAAAGTTCTCTTCGTCCTCCTACTTGATGTGATTCACTAACCTTATCTACCTTTTGATTTATTCCTACATGCAGTCACTTTAGAACTACTCCCAGTCTGGAAGCTTTTCTCTCCCTATGACTGTGTTAGGGAAGTTATCACATGACTTCTAAAGCACTAATAATGCAAGGCTCACTAGGTCACTGTCTAAAACATTCTTATTCACTCCAACTAACTCATCCCGGACTTGGGTGAACTTGGTCAAGTAGGATGCAATGGACTCTCCCTTGGCCATGTGAATTTCCCTAAGCTAGTCCTTTAACACTAGGTTCCTCGCTTCACTAGAACCCTGATACAAATTTAAGATTGTTGTCCACATCACATGCATTATTTTCTTTCCTTCTATGAGGGGAATAATATGTTCTTTGACCCCCTCAAGGATTATTCTCCTTGCCCTATCATCCCTCTTGTTATGTTGAGCATCTTGTGGCTAAGCCATGATGTTTTTTTCCAACTCCTTGACCCTTGGTCCTCCAACACCAAAGGCATATTTTCTCTCAAGGTAGAGAAGTTGGAGGCTCCTTCCAAACTAAGTTCTGGTGTCAAACCCTAATATGCCATCTTCATGGCCTTCTGCTCGAGCCCTAGCATTGTTCTGACTAATTAAACACACCTTTTGGTGGCCGGAAAAATTTTGAACTATCTTTTAACCCTAGTGTTGCTCCTTCCTCTACATTGCTCTTTCCCTGGCGATCGGTCTTTATATAGAGCCTTGCTTTGATACCATGTTAGTTTCTCTAAAAAATCAGCTAACTAACTTCATAAAATCACAAGTAAATAACATAACTTAACATGCAACGAAAATAAATAACTAAAACTCAGAAATAAAAATGCAGTCACATCATCATAAAACACAACAATTTTAGCCAGGAAACCTAACATGGGAAAACCTGCTTGTCTAGTGGCTTCTATCATGGCGACTTCAACAAATAGAATTTTTTTAGAAGAAAAATTACTTCTGGAAGGAAGACCTTCCTTATGATAGCTTTTTTTTCTTCCCTGAAATCTACTCAGTTATGCTGGAAATCGAGCCAGTTAGTGGCCCTCCTGCATAGGTTCTATTCTAGCAGGTCATATGGCTTCCTCTGTGTGTATGTTCTACTACTCTAACACAATTGTTACACCCATTTTATCTACTATCTTCATGCTACTAAATCCTACCTTTGCTATAGCTGCTTTGCCCTAATTTTCTAAAACATTCACCAAAAATAATTTAATGCGAATTGACTCCACGCTGCACATTTTTCCTGTCAAATTGACCCGGGTTCCACAATTGATCTCTATGGCTGAGAATCGAAAGATCCAAGGGTTGAGAATTATTTTCCACCCACTTAGGAAAATTTAAGTGTTTCCTAAGTCAAACATTAGAGAAAATTAAAATATGGATATTAGTGGAGTTTTAGTGAGTCCCTTGCTAGATTTCGTGCACCCTCCAAATCTAGTGGGAAACATTCTTTCTAACTTCAAAAGAAATAAAAAAAATTATATTAATAATAAAAAGTTACATTAGTACATGCACTCTATGCATTCAACGAAAAGAACATATGTCAATGGCCGAAGCCATGGGTAGTACAACCTCGAAAGTAATTTGTCTATGATAAGAACCACCTTGAGACCAAACATTAAAAAATGTTATGTCCACACAACCTGGGAGTAGAACTGATATATATGATGATATTTTCATAATAAGTCCAATCTAGCAATAAATAAAAATAAACAACTGACCTCAATGGCCGAAATATTTACATCAAAAAGTCAAATATCTGACAAACTATTCAAAAAGGATAGATAAATATAAGTTGTAGTCTGATACAAAGGAGAAACACAAAGAATTATATATCTATAAAAGCGTGGTGCTAGAAAATTTAGAATGTCGCATTCATATGTTCTATGACCTTCCAAATTCCCATAGCCTATTTAGTGTCTTCCTTGGATAGAATATTTGTTTCATGGTCCCTTTCCCTATAGATATGACAACAAAATATATGATTAAAAGCTTGTTTAATTTGAAGAATTTCTTCTAGAATGGGAAGAAGTGTGTGGTTGTGACATCTTTGAACTTCATTAAACCAATTAATAACATTTAAATAATTCTCTAAGACTTGAAGAGAGAGACAATCATATTCCAGAGCTTAGCACAATAGAATCTTTAAAGATAGAAGTTCAGCAAAATTGTTAGATCCTCTGCCTAGACCAATTTTTGACTTCGAGAAATGTTGTTAATTTATGAAAAGGATGAGGCCACCCCCACAATTACTTTCTTCTCTTGAAGCACCGTCAAAATATGACCAAGGGATGTGTTGATTGATCTCTTCTTTAGTGATGTTGTGAGGCATGTGAATAAATTCTTTTGATGGCAAGAGAGCATAAATCACCTGCACTTCAGCTACAATAAGATTGGATGAGGATGAGTGCCTAAAAGTGGCTTTGTTCCTGGCAAGCCAAACCCCCCCATAAATGAGGGGAGGGATGTTTCTTAGGGTCTCATTGTTTGAAAAATCCCACCAAAACTTCCAAGCCTTAATCAAGCTATTGCCTCTCCACTCCAAGTTGCAATTTAGTATCTACTTATCTTTAACCCAAATATTCAGTGAGAAAGGGAAAAAAAGAAACAAGTTTGAGAAATGATCCTTGGAATTTTTACATAAAATACACCAATTGGGACCTTCTTTATGTATTTTTTGTAGTTTTTCCCAAGTTGGCACTTTATTTTTTAATAAACATCATAGAAACAGTCTTGACTTTGTTGGACATGCAAGATTTCATAGCAGCTTCCAGCATCATTCTGGATTTAACCTTAACCTATGTGTTATCTGGTGGTTGTATCTTAATTTTGGAGTATATACCCCAGAAGGAGAGTGAACCCAACACAAAGAGTCCTCTTTATCTCTTATTCTAACATGAGACTTTCCGAGAGAGATAATATAATCCTGCCACATATTAGCATGCTCTCCTTGAAGGCCCAAATGAGCCATATTCTCCCAATATTGCGACTAGAAAGTAGTATAGTCCCCATCCATAACCTCATTAACAAAACCTTTTCCCTACTCATTTAGGAAAGCCACAAGATCCAGAGGAAGTCTAAAATTAGCTTGGCAGCCAACCCATGGGTCCAAACTCAATCTAACGTTCTGCCAATTTTCCACATTCCAAGCGAGGCCACCTTGAATAATTTTAAATGAAGATATAATAGCTTTCCAGATAACTAAAGCGTTTTGCACCATCTTATTCTGTTATGAAACCAGGTCACAAAAAGATAGAAAAGATAGATCAATGCCTTAGAAATAAACCTCTTCGAGGGGGCAACCTCCTTTACATTACAAAAATGAACAATTCTTGGATGATACAAATGACAATACCTCCTTTCTATATATAGGAGTCTAAGGGGTCATAACATAATCAGAGCCGACATAAAAATAATAATGTAAGGGCACAAAAAAAACAATAGTGGGCTTCTATGGGGCATAATAATAACAATATGGGGACTACATGGGCACAACAATATAATAAGGGGGTTGCACTAATAACAATAAGGGGGTTACACTAGTAGTATAGGGACCTAACATGCCCCTATCCTTCAAAACGTGTTGTCCTTAATGCTTGAGTAGTTATTGATGCCTATGTATAAAATTATTGTCATCCCATGTGGAATCTTCAGTGGGTAAGTTCTTCCACTTGATGAGATACTCTGAAATTGATCGATTTCATAGCTGTCAAGTTCTTGTTTCTGGGACTGCTCCAGGTTCCAATATTATTTTTCCTTTCTCATCTAGTTCTAACAATATTGTTTGAACTGGGATGTTCTTCAACTTTTGAATGAGTGGCCACACTTCTTCATCCTTCTTCCATTCATCGCTTCCTTCGTTTATCCAATCTGGTTGGATAATAGGAATAGCATAAAACAATGCTTCCACATCATCATCCTTTCTTGAGAGTGCATCTGCAACAAAAATTTCCTTCCCTTTTTTTGTAGATGATTTCAAAGTCATAACCCATCATATTTGTGACCCATATTTTCTGTTCTTCTAAAGATAATCTTTGTTCTAAGAAGTATTTAAGACTATGTGAAGTGTCTTCCCATTAGGTAAGGTCATCATTTCTTAAGTGCATGTAGTATTTCAAACATTTCCTTCTCATAAATAGCTTGCTTGAGATGTAGCCATAAAAATACGCAATCGCCTACATCAAAACTTCTTTCACTATGATGTTGATCTGCCTATTGTTTCATTCGATTTTGCACCAAAGTGGTGTTATCCTTTAAAAGTTGGCGAACTTGTTGTTGATGCTCGATGTGATCTTTCATTGCTTGAATATTTTTCTTCTTGATATGTCCTTCTATCTTGAGAGTTTGAGGAGTGGTAATTTCTTCCAATGCATTACAAGATATGGTCGGATTGATTTCTTGATGCTCGATGTAATATTTCACTTCTTCAACATTTTTCTTCTTGATATGTCCTTCTATCCCGATAGTTTGAGGAGTGGTAATTTTGGCCAATGAATTACAAGATATGGTCGGATTCATTTCTTCTTTCTCGATGTGATCTTTCACTTCATGAACCTTTTTCTTCTTGATATGTCCTTCTATCTTGAGAGTTTGAGGAGTGGTAATTCCTACCATTGTATTACAAGATATGGTCAAATTCATTTTTTCTTTCTCTAGGGTTGGTTCCCAGTGTATATCCTCTTCTTTTGATGTTTCTTGATCCTTTTCATAATTAGGAAGCCTTTCTTGTAGCATCTGTGTCCCACCTTCTTTCAAACCTTCCATGTCTTTCTTCAAATCTTCCATGCCTTTCTTCCAATATGCTTTCATACCATCGATATTAGCTTTCATGGCATAGATAAAACTATTTATCTTTTGTTTCTCTAGAATATCATTTACCCTTATATTCAATTTTTCAAAGTCCTCAATGTGCTCTGCCATTGAACCCTTTCGTTTGACATTTATCAATTGGCTAAAGAAGGTGTTTCTCTTTGTATCCTCATAATGTGCTATCATTTCCTCCATAGAAATTGACCACGTCACAAGTGGTTTACAAGAACAAATCCATTTATACCATAAAAATTGATTCAATTCTAAATAATTAGATGCAATACATACCTTTTGTAACAGTCGTACACCATGTAGATCAAAATATTTCTCCATCTCTAGTATCCAATTTACCAGATCCTTGCCATCAAACTTCCTCATCTTGTTTTTTCTTGATTTTAGGAGCTTGATCTTGAAATGATTGTAACTCTATACTTTCGGATCTTTAAGTTCTGAAATTTTGATTTGTAATAGCCCTCAAGAAATATTTATTCCCAATCTCCAGTGATGACCTAATTATAGAATAGTTCAGTAGAGTTAACTTGTACAACGTGCCACATATCACTGTTACAACATTAGGTTCTAAAAGTTATACCCAAACAAGATATAGTCTGTCCTCTTTCTGTAACTTCTTACGAAATTTCAATTTGATGCTCAGAGAGAAAGTTATGATGATTTTTCCAAGGTCACTTATTTAGGATTTAATTTAGGAGTCTGCAAAAACCCTAACTTCCTCAGATCATATATCCAAAAATATAGTGAGCCAAGCTCTGAAATTTGGATCCGAGGTTCAAAGCGATTTCTTCTCAAATGGCTCTTTTTTTAGCTTCTGAAACTTCGTAGCGAAAACATTATAGCGAAAATTCCACGATGGCCTGTTTTAGATGAAATTCTAGAGCTTGCAAAAACTCTAACTTCCTCAGATCATATCTCCGAAAATATAGCAAGACAAGATCTAAAATTTGGACTTGATTTTTAGCGCGATTTCCTCTTAAATGGGTTTTTTTTTCTCTTCTGAGATGTCGCAAGGAAAAATTTATAGTGAAAATGCGACAATGACTTGTTTGGAACAACGAAACCCTAGAATCCAAAGCTCTGATACCGAATGTTATGAAACTAGCTCACAAAAAGATAGAAAAGATAGATCAATGCCTTAGAAATAAGCCTCTTTGAGGGGGAAACCTCCTTTACATTACACAAATGAACAATTCTTGGATGATACAAATGACAATACCTCCTTTCTATATATAGGAGTCTAAGGGGTCATAATGTAATCAAAGCTGACATAACAATAATAATGTAAGGGCACAACAATAACAACAGTGAGTTTTTATGGGACATAATAATAACAATATGGGGACTACATGGGCACAACAATATAATAAGGGGGTTGCACTAATAACAATAAGGGGTTACACTAGTATTATAGGGACCTAACATATTCAATTTTATGATCAATTCATCAAGCAAGAGAGGGAAAATGTATTTCTTGAAAACTACTGACGTCCACAGAGTCTATGTGGAGAGAAGTCTTCAATTGAATTTTTCCGAAAGGGATTTTAAAAAATAGAAATATCTTTAAGGTCCCATTCACCCATGATTTGGGCAAAGCAATCTTATCCCATGCCACCCAAGGGAGGGCAACTTCATCTTTTGACCCAACCCACAAAAGCTAACCGTAGAGCTTCCTTATGGATGATAATATACCTTTGAGAACCCATGTGAAATCCATCCAATAAACAGGAATGGCCTGAAGGACTAATTTGAAACCAACCTTCCGGCTCTTGAGAGCCATTTGAAGCTCCAATGTTTAAGCCTCTTCTCAATTTTACAAATAGCCACCTCCAATCAAGGTTTTTATATGAATTGGGTTTTAAATATAAGCCCAAGTATTTGAGGTTATCTCAAATTGGTTTTATAGCAAAATGAAGGAAAATATGTGTTCTTTTCACCTCTCCCCCAGATAAACCAACATATAAAAGAGTGGACTTATGAACATTGATATTCATTCCAATTTCTTTCTAAAAGATAGCCAAGGCATCCTTGATAGATTCCAAATCATGTCTCGAGCCATTGCAAAATATTAGAATATCACCTACAAAAAGCAGATGAGTGATAAAGGGATTTACTACCACTTCAATCCATTGAAGAACCCCCTGACATTTGGATGCCAATAGTAGTTTTCTCAACCCTTTTTCTGTCCAAAAAAAATATATATATTTCTTGGCATATTTTTGTCCTTTTTAATACTGGATGATTTTCATGCCAATTTTTTGCTGACATTTTATTTTTCGTTCCTCATCAGCCATATGTGATTTTTGTGACATTAAAATAAAACAACTGAGGCTACAACTATTTAAATAAAAATATTCTAAATAGTGCCAAGCAATTCGTTAAGAACTTTCTTAAATAACATCTACTAATACCATAGAACTCCATTCAAAGAGAAAATGATTTAGTTGTCCCTGTCAGACATTGTCGTTGGAGAAATTCTGAAAAGATAAATGTTTAAAGACAATAAAAAATAGATTAATATATTTATTTGAGCAGTGTAAATTTGATTATTTAGAGCTAAATTTCTTCAAGCACATATAAAGATGCAACCAGTGCTAAAAATTCAGGTTATTTTGCACTTCCCATGGTAAAATCTTGCAAATTTGTTTAAGCAGGTGATATAATGCTTCAAAAAATAAAGCAGAAACAATGTATATTCTAGTTGTTTTTAGTCCCGCCCATCATAACATATTTTCTGGCAAAATTTAACGTGAAACATAAGTTCAATACGAATGTTCTTAAGTTAAGAAACAATATGGACTTGCTTCCACATCACATCAAGCAGGAATCATGAAACAAGTATGAAAACAAGATCCCACATCAAACATCAAACAGGGATCTATGTAGTACAATGCATCTCATAGCAAAAAGAAGTACATGAGCATACTACATATACCTCACATCCTGAGGCCATCCAAAGAAAAGGATGTCAAACTGCTGAAGCTAGTTGTACCATCAATCTCGCGGCGTCGAATTGCATGGAAATGACTACTTGCACATGAATGCAGACACCTACACTCCACTTTGAAAAGTGGCCGAAAAATGAAATGATCAAATGACAACTCTGAATGCACCATCATATTTGTGGCATCGAATAGTGCAAAATTGACTATCAAATTTCTGAATTCTGAGAAAGTGGAAATCTGGGGCTTAAGGAATCTTTTAGATTCCCTCTAGATTCCTCAAAGATTCCATCCTCTGGGTCATCTAAAGGTCTGATGCTCAGATCACAAAACTGACTAGGCCATCAGGTTTGTGTCTTTGAGAGGTGTAAGATCAACATAAAATTTGTCCAATTTGGACACTGCAGAAAATTCACCCGCTTGAGAATTTCATCCAATCATGGTTCCGCCTGCCTCTCTCTGGGCTCATGGTTCCACCTGCAATAAATTAATTAAAAATTAGCATTTCAATTTCCATGTGCGCTCTTGGCTCCTCCATGCCCCTAGGCACACTGACAAATGAGTTTATATAAAAATTTCCTAGGCAAACTTTACCACATGAGTTGATTGGGCATAGTGATAAACTTAGAAAGTGGTTGAGGAGAGGTTAGGGGATCAAATCCCAACCACTCCAAAAATACACGCATATTAATCTTTGTTAACCAATGGTTATAACATTTTGGCATGTTGTGGTAATATGGCATGGAATAAATACATCAGCAGTTTGGTAACCGTGCGGCACGTTTTATGACTTGAATTTGGGTTGGTTACAATTTGCATTAAGGTTGGTGTACGCACCATATGGGGCCACCCGGTGGGGGCCGGCCCATGTGGGTCGGGTGGGTTCAGTCCTCGCCAGCGTCACATTAATGTTATGGCATATGCGTTGCTATGGTGTTGGGTTGTGGGCCAGGTCCACCGGAGGTGGCCTGCAAAACCTTTTGTAACATTGATTAATATGTGCGGTGGTTTAGGGAGGGTCGGCGGGGTTCATGGCATGTTGGCCCATAAAAAATTTGATTTTAATTGTAATATTGTTTGGGGTGGCAGGAGTAGTGGCCCGCCACCTCATATATATATATAATATATATATATATATATATATATATATATATATATATGTTTTTTCATTATAATAATGTCTTTTTCCAAACTTTTTGAATATAAGGGGTATTGTGCAATTTAAAGAGGCCACAATTTTTCCTATTTTTGGGAGCCAGGTTCCCATGCCGGTTGATGGTGAATTTGTAGGACCATTAAACCTAGCCCACAACCCAACTTTGAACAAAACTTTGACTGGTTCTTTGTCCTTCATACGAGCTCGGATTGACAAACCGTTCACACTGCCATGATCAAGACGATAAGATCTACGCTCTGGTCTTGGTTCGAAATAATTATGATCGCTTTGAATTTTTAGCTTCCATAAGCCCTCTTTGTTCTGTGTGTGTCCCTGGAGCCACCTAGGTCCTCCAAAAGCATGAAAAAAAATCTACAACTTCTCTATATCTTGTCTGCATCACAAGCATCCTGAAAAAGGTTCCACTTCCATCTCCTTCACCTTTTTTCTATGGAGCCTTAAGCGATGAGCCGACACTTGCAACCTCTAGTACATTGTTTTGAAAATTACATGCTTGAGTTTCATGACCAACTAATGACCCAAGCATCCCATACTTGCCACAAGTTTATAACACATACTTGACAGTCAAGTTTACATCAAAATGGAAACAATACCCCAGCTATGAAAACAAGGCCAACATATCATTGTTGCTCCAACAAGTGATGGAAAACACATCATCACTACAACACATGATTTACAAAAATAAGGCCAAATACTATTGTTTCTTTAACAAGTGATGGAAACACGACATCACTTTCATAGCTAGTCATGCAACTCAAAATAAGACTGGACATCATTGTTGTTAAACAAGTGATGGAAAACACATCATCACTTTTACATTTTAAAATGCAACAAATGATTTACAAAAGCATGACCATGACACGGTAACATATCTAGAAATCATTTCTCACTTATCAATGTGAATGGGTCGCCTGCCTGTGGTGGTTATCTTGTCGAACAATTGTTTCACCTGGTTCATGCACTGACACTTGGTCTTTAAGGCACTGCTCTGGGTGGATCCTTCAACAAGTGGCTCTTTGATGGCCACTTCTGTCGCAATGATTGCAATCGGTATTCTTCCTCCATATTTGCTTAACATGCTCCTTTTGGGCACTGCCATTCTTTTCCAACACTTAGAAAATGTATGGTTATGTAATCCACAAAAGGTACATGTTTTTCGATTCCATGATTTACGTTCATCCTTAACAACATGAGTATAATCAAAATGAACATTTGAATATTGAAACTAGTTATACCTTTCCTTGTTGTTGCTGGAGTCATTATGGTGATGAGAGCTTGCCTTAGCTCTTTCCCTGCAATGGGCACTACCATGGGATGATGAGGATGTGTTCCCATCATTCTCTTTCCTTGAAGATTTCAATGAAATCTTAGAAGAATATGAAACCTTCCAGCATTCTCCTTCGGTGTATCCAAAGCCTGCAAATTGAGGTCTCTGCATAACCTCCAATGGTTGAGTTATGCCTTGGTTATTAACACCAAGTTATTTTTCCTCCTTGCACCTCATCCATGTCAGGAGCCTCATGTTTGTCCTTGAAATTGGTATCTCCACATCTCCAATAGAAATCATACTATGTGAAGATGAAACTGAATGGAAATCAACATCTTTTACCTCCTCTGTCAATTTGAAAGAACTGATGAGGGCTTCTCATCGTCTGTTGTTGTTGGTTCACTAGTTGTCTTGGCACATTCCCCAACTTTCTTTCTGACATACCCAAGTCTTGCCTGATGGGGTAATTCTTCTACTTTGATGATATTGACAATGCCTTGGCCATTAACGCCGAAGCCTTTTCCTTCATACCCCATTCTCTTTAAAAGTTTGGAGCCAATTCTTGTGGTATGATTTTCAAAAACAATGAAATGATCATCAGGACTCATACATGAATTTAGAGAATTACTTGTTACCTCACATGGGTCACACTGCAGCTTTTCCAAGGCCTTGTCCTTAGCTTGCAGCTATCGTAGCAAACTATGTTTCTCCTCTTTCTCTTCATGTAGAAGCATCTTCAATTCAGCGTTATCTATTTGAATACTTTGGTTGTTTTGCTTCAGTTCTTCTAGGGCCTCTTCCATGCCTTGCAACTGAAGGTGCAATTGCTCATTTTCCTCTATCTCTTTCTGTAGAGCTTCATACATTATTTCCACCATTTGGGAAATTTTGAGCATGGTCTCATACATTGCTATTTCATCCTTTGTCATTGCAAATTCCATTGTTCATGCTTGCAATTCACATCCACGTAAAGACTGCTCTGATACCAAACTTGATCCAAGTTGACTCAACTCCCGGATTTAACCAAGATCTTTTACTTCCATGATGTGATTAGAATTACATTTAAAATAGCATAATTGAGCATATATGCTATAGGAATTTACAAGGTAAGTTCCTCAAACAGAACACCAAAGGACACCGATCGCAAATAGATCACAGATCAATACACTAGTATTGTTGACATGGTTAAAACCCTCAAAGAGCGAAACAATCCATGGCCTGAGCCAACGTGGCCACTTCAGGCAATTTATTAATAAAATAATGAAAATTTACATAAGCTTCTCTCATGAAGGGTTACCCTACAAATGACCTTCCATGCTCTTTAAATAGAGATCATGGACCAATCAGGTGTTAAGCCACAGACTAAGTGTCGGTAATACCGAGGAGAGTATTAACCTCAAATCACTACATGTCGTGACCGTCGGATTGTAAGTTACAAAAGTACATAGTAAAGAAACACACTTTACCTAACTCTACATTAGACCAAGTTATACTTGGCTATTTCCTATGTGTCAGAATATCCTCACATTCCCCCTTAAGAACAACTTGGGATAGGATTGAAGGATGTACAAATATGACACAATAGGAGAAGCAAGGAGGCATTAGATCCTATCCCTTCCTAGTGACAACTTCCTAAAATCCAACCATAAATCGAAGTTTAGTAAACTTCACCTCTGTGAGAGCCTTTGTAAATATGTTTGCAACTCGATCATCTGTTGGACAGTATTGTACTTCAAGAACATGGTCGTGAATGAGCTTTTTGATGAAGTGCATGTGTAGTTCAATGTGTTTGCTACATTAATGTTGGACTAGATCTTTGCATAGTTGAATGGAACTTTGATTATCACACCAAAGTGTAGTCAGATGCTGTTGCTGAAAGCCAAACTCTGACAAGATCTGACGAAGCCACATGGCTTCCTTACTAGCTTCTATGGCCCCACGATACTCTTCTTCTGCTAAAGAAAGAGAAATGGCACTTTGTTTCTTGCAAGCCCATGTAATAGGTCTTGAACCAAGAGTGAACACATAAGCTGCAAAAGACTTCCGATCATCAGGGTCACTAGCCCAATCAGAATCAGTGAAACCAACCAATAGAGGAGATGCTTCTGCACTGTAATGAATCCCAAAATGCATTGTACCTCAATCATAACAAAGTATTCTTTTAACTTCTTTCCAATGACTTTCATGTGGGTTTTGCATAAACCGAGCAATAAGGCCAACAACAAAGGATAGGTCAGGACGAGTATGGGTCAAATACAAAATTTTTCCTACAAGTTGACGTATAAGGTAGCATCAACTTCAGGGGAAGTACAAGTGACTTACAATATTCCATGTCAAAATGGCATAGAATATCACAGGAATACTTGGACTGGGAAAGGGAAATACCTTCCTTGGATTGCAAGACTTGAAGACTAAGAAAATAATGCAATTGTCCTAAGTTTTTCATTTAAAACTTATTTTTAAGGCTAGACTTCACATGGTTTATAAGGTTGGGATCACTACCAGTGAGGATAAGATCATTAACATAAAGAACAAGAATGATAAGAGACTTGCCCATTTTCTTGGTGTAGACAGTATTGTCAGAACAACACCTAGAAAAGCCAATTTCTAAAAGAAAGCTATCCATTTTGGCATACCAAGCCTGAGAAGCTTGCTTGAGACCAAAAAGGGATTTCTTAAGCCAACATACAAAGCTAGAGTTTGTTTGTATAAAGCCAGTAGGTCGTTCCATATAGATTTCTTCATGTAAGTCCCCATGAAAGAAGGCAAATTTAACATCCATCTGATGGACTTCCCATTTGAAAGAGGCAGCAAGGGAAAGAACAAGGCATATAGAGTTCATTTTGGCAACAGGGGAGAAGGTTTCAATATAGTCAATGCCTTCAACTTGTGAAAAACCCTTAGCAACAGGACGAGCTTTATGCTTATCAAACTTCCCATCTGGTCCATACTTGGTTCTATAAACCCATTTGCATCTAACAAGTTTCCATCCCTTTGGTAGAGGAACAAGATCCCATGTATCATTTGCCAATAATGAATGATATTCTTCATTCATAGTTGCGTCCCAATCTAGATGGCCTGAAGCTTCTGCAAAGGAGTCCGGATCATAATTCACTAAAGCTTGAGCCAGTAAAGAAGAGGCTCTATAGAACTAAGAACGTGTACATCACTGATCTATAGGATCATAGGCAAGAGTGCTCGCTGCATCCCGAGTAGCATGGACCCATTTTAGAAGCTGAGGAGCTGAAGAAGGATCCTGAGAAGGTGGGGGAGGATTTTCATCCTCAATTTCATCATCTGAAGAAGAAATATTTTCAAAAGTAGAAGAGATAGAGAGAGGTGGCACATCTACTGAACTAGGCTCGTAGGAAGATATATTTTCAACAAACTTTACATCTCTTCTAATGATAACATTTTTTGACTTAAGTGGAATAAGTCTATATCCTTTGACATCTTTAGAATATCCAACAAAAATACATTTTTCACTCTTAGGTTCTAAAGCTTTATCTTTCTCATCTAGAATATGGGCCCATGCTTCACTTCCAAAAACATGAAGGTGACTTACATCTGGTTTAATTGAGCTCCATCTGGTTTAATTGTTGTTAACATATTCTCTGCCATTATATTTCTTCTTGAGCAACAAATACTGAGGGAAGATTTGATGACCCAAAGTTGTTAAAATTATACAACCTTGTAGAATCATCAGCAATGCCAGTAGCTAAAATATGTCTAGGATCTCTTAGGTCCTTAATTACAACATTGTGAGGTGAAAATTCAACGATTTTAGCTTCACCTAAATGAGTTATCTGATATACAGATAGAAGGTTGTAGGATAAGGTTGGAACACATAATACATCATTAAATTGACCATTGCCTATATGAACAATTCCAGTTCCTACAACACTAAGAGATCTATCATCACCATCATATATATTTTTGGTGTTACAATCATTTAAAGAAGAAAACATGGCTTTGCTTTTTGGTCATGTGATAAGAAGCTCCAAAATCAATGAGCCACTCATGAGAATTAGAAGAAGAAGATACATTTAGTGCATATCTAGACTGAGATGTTTGACAACCACATGCAGAAAGTGTTATTCCTGAAGATGAAGTTGAAGTTGAAGAGTGCTCCAAATGGATGTTATGCTTCTTCATTGCTGCTTCTAAGGCTTCCATCTTCTTAAAGCATTTGGATTCTAATTGGCCATCTCGATTACAAAAGTGGCAATGTCTATCAGTCTTCTCCCATTTGTTTTTATTTTCCTTATCATTTTGTTGAAATAATTTTTCATTTTGACGTTGAAATTGCTTAGGACCCTTGTTTGGTTTTGGACCATTCTTTTTACGATACAACTTCTTAGGATTCTTTGAATTTGGTTGTTGCTAGGCAGCTAAGGCTTTCTTAGAAGAGTTTCCAAGATTAAGAAGACCAAGGTGTAAGAGTTTTTCTTGTTCTCTTAGTAAAGAATCACAAACGGAATCAAAGGAAGGGGACTTGTAGGCTTGTCCTTGAGAAATGAAGGCTTCTCTTGTAGAATGGAAGGTGGAAACAAACATAGAATAGGCTGGTCCCAACTTAGTAAGAATGGAATAGATAAGGTTACCATCTTCTTTCTTAACCTTAACACCTTCCAAAAGAAATCTAACGGTCTTGAACTTGGACAGAAAATATTCAATGGAAGGAAAATTATTGGGGTCCAATGTAAGCAGCTCATTTTCGAGTTGATGGGCTCTAAGTTCATTTTTAATTCCAAAAACTTTAGTGATCTGTTTCATTGCTTCATCAGGAATATCAGGTTTTGCGATATGGAATCTAAGGTCTAGAGAAATAGACATCCCTACCAACCCACGTGCTTGATCTTGCCTATTTTCCCATTTGGCTACCTTATGTTCATATTTTAGTTTGGTTTCTTGGCCTAAGGCTCTTCGGTAAAGACCTTTACTTCTAAGTAAATCCAGAATGTAGGACCACCATTGGAAGTAGTTGGGGCTGTCAAGAATAACTTGGCATGAAATTTCCATTTTTAATAGAAACTAAAGTTGTATATGCTGAAAATTAGTGTTCCAACGGAAAGATCTAAAAAAAAAGGATGATTAAAAAAAAACATCTCTGAAAACGACTTTCGGATGAAGAAGTTATAGCTTTTTGAAGAAACGTTGTTGAAGATGCCGATGAAGTTCGGGAATGTGCGGAAATGAATGATAATTTTATATTAAAAAATCCACCCCCTTTCCAAATTTAATCTAATAAAGTAGCTTTGGACCAAGTGAGCTATATTAAAAGGTTTTGTTTTGTTTTGTTTTTTTTTCATTGAAGCTTTGGGTTGTGTACTTACTTGAGAAAGCTCTTTTTTCCCTACAAAACAAAAAACACAAAAACCAAAAAAAAAACAAACAAACAAACAAACAAACCTTATGGCTTGAAGTTAGCTTTAGCCAGAAACTATATTTTCCTTAATGTTTTTTATTTTCTGAGATCACTCTAAGGCATGGCGGGAAAGAGCATACGCATGAGAAAAATCCTTCCTCTCTGTTTCTAATTTGCCCAGATCGCATAGAGTCGCAGGGCAAAGAGCATACATATAAATGAAAGGTATCGATCCAGTAATGAAAAAAACAAAGAGCTAAATAAATTGAAATAAATAGAGAGAAAATAACTAGAAACTGCAAATAAACACTATATACCTCTAGATCTTAAAAATGGCGTAGCTAGGGCTACCAGAAACCTTTTCGCATGAAACGAAAGGGGTTCCTCATTGGAACAGATGCTCCTAACACAATAGAGTAGTCCTCTCGGCCTGCAAGCAGTCATAAATAGTAGATCTAGGAAACGACAGTCAGATGCAGTTCTACCAGCTTCAGATTTGGATCACCAACGGATGCGATCCTCAAATAGCTATGATACCATGTAGGAATTTACAAGGTAAGTTCCTCAGATAGAACACCAAAGGACACCGCTCACAAACAGATCACAAATCAATACACCAACATTTTTGACATGGTTAAAACCCTCAAAGAGGGAAACAGTCCACAGCCTGAGCCAATGCGACCACTTCAGGCAATTTATTAATAAAATAATGAAAATTTACATAAGCTTCTCTCATGAACGGTCACCCTACAAATGACCCTCCATGCTCTTTAAATAGAGATCATGGACCAATTAGGTTTTAAGCCACGGATTAAGTGTCGGTAATACCGAGGAGATAATGAACCATCAGATCACTACATATCATGACTATCGGATTGTAAGTTACAAAAGTACATAGTAAAGAAACACACTTTACCTAACTCTACACTAGATGAAGTTATACTTAACTATTTCCTATGTGTCGAAATATCCTAACATATGCATGTTGTAAAGAAGAAGGAACATGACAATCATCAGCAACATGAAATAAAAAGATGTTGATAACAGAGTTCGTCTAGGAGGGACTACGTCTCCGGGCCCCAGTGTCAAGATGGTGTAGGCTGTTGCAATAAGTGTTTTCAATAGTGATGATATACATAAAAGGTGATGTTGCTATCATATAAGGGAAATGCCCTCATGCAGGAGTGGCTCCAATATATGTTCCACTACAGGAACTCTAAGTCAAAAAGGACTCCTATCAGTATGACATAAACTCATGCATGATGATAATGAACATCCTGCCAACATGGCATAAAAGGGATCTCAATGCAAACATACATGGTGACACATGAGTATCCCATCAACATAACAACAAAGGGATCTCAAACAAAACATGACGAATCATGACAACAAGTACATCCCATAGATTATTTCGCATCACATCAAGAAGGAATCATGAAACAAGTACAAAAACAAGATCCCACATCAAACATCAAACAGGGATCTATCCAACACAATGCTTCTCATAGCAAAAAGAAGTACATGAACATACTGCATATACCTCACATCTTGAGGCCATTGGAAGAAAAGGATGTCAAACTGCTAAAGTTGGTCATACCATCAATCTCATGGTGTCGAATCACATGGAAATGACTGCTCGCACATGAATGGTGACACCTACACTCCACTTTGAAAAATGGCCAAAAAATGAAATGACCAAATGATGAATCTGAATGCACCATCAGATTTGTGGTGTCGAATAATGCAAAATCGACTATCAAATTTTTGAATTCTGAGAAAGTGGAAATCTGGGGCTTAAAGAATCTTTTAGATTCCCCCTAGATTCCTCAAATATTCCCTCCTCTAAATCATCTGAATATCTACTACTTAGATCAAAAAACTGACTACACCATCAAGTTCATGTCGATGAGAGGTGTAAGATCGACATAAAATTTGTCCAATTTGGACACTGCAAAAATTTCACCCTCTTGAGAATTTCACCCAATCATGGTTTCGCTTGCCTCTCTTTGGGCTCATGGTTCCACCTACAATAAATTAATTAAAAATTATCATCTCTATTTTCGTGCACACTCTTGGCACCTCCATGCCCCTGAACGCACTGACAGATGAGTTTATATCAAAATTTTCATGGGCGGACTTTACCACATGAGCTGGTTGGGCATAGTGGTAAACTTGGATTAAAAAATGTCATGTGGGTTTGCAATGTTTTATAAAATTATGTTTGCATATAAATAGTGGGCATGTTTTAAAATTGTTTTAGAGTGATTGAGAACAACACAAGTGGGTTTAGAATTAATTCTTGAGAATTGAAAGTGAATGAAGACCCGGAGTCCGATTGGTAGACATGGAAGCGTGGTGGGTATGGTGCCAAAGAATTTCATAATTTAAGAGGACACCATTGTCTATTGGAAGTGTCATATTTTCCTGCCACCATTAAATCACACATTTTTTATTTGGATGCACTTGTTTTATGAAATTATGACATTTCTGTTCAAGTGTGGCAACGATTAATAAAGATATCCTAAAGTATCATTTATTCGATGGATCATTTATCGTGTCAGAGATATATAAAGTTTATTTATAGTGTTAGAGATATCATAGATTTTAGTTGGATTATTTATTGTGTTATAGATATAGATATAGTTTATTTGGATTTATTGATAAAGGATATAAGAAACTTCTTTTCTATTTAATAAGTCCGTTGGCTTTCACCGTTAAAGAAAGGTCAGGGGATCAAATCCTGACCACTCCAAAAATACTTGCATATTTATCTTTTTTAACCAATGGTTATAACATTTTGGCGTGTTGTGGTAATACAACACTGGATTAAATAGATCGGCAGTTTGGTAACCATGCGGCACATTTTATGACTTGAATTTGTGTTGGATACGATTTGCATTAAGGTTGGTGTACGCACCATATGGGGCCACCCAGTGGGGGTCGGCCCCCATGGGCCAAGCTAGTTCAGTCCCCACTAGCCTCACATTAATGTTATGGCATATGTATTCGTATGGTGTTCGGGTGTGGGCCGGGTCCACCGGAGGTGGCCCGCCCACCCCTTTGTAACGTTGATTAATATGTTCGGTGGTTGAGGGAGGGTCGGCAGGGGTCATGGCCCTTCGGCCCATAAAATTTTTGATTTTAATTGTAATATTGTTTGGGGTGGCGGGGGTGGTGCCCCACCACCTCATATATATATATATATATATTGTTGGCATTATGGCAGGTTTGGTACTATGGCATAGGTGTTGTCCTTGATGGCAACTCACTCTAGTGACAGATCTCAGTTCAGGGTTTCAAAATGAACGAAAAAGATATATACGCAGGTTCACCTTAACAAATCCGCGTATACATGTGGGTTAGATGTTCCAAAGTGGCGTATGCGTATACACGCACTTTCATGCAAAGAAAAGTGTGTACATGTGGGAGAACTTATTTTTGATCCATGGTTTTTTGTCCTTGGTATTTGAACCTATGGTTTTGGACCATGGTATCTCGTCTAATGTGTTGATCCCAAGTATTGGGTCCTTGGTATTGATTTGTTGTGGTTTTGGGTCATGGTTTGAGAAAGGCCTAGATTATAAAATGGTAAGGAGATCATTTGGCAAAGGTACTGATCTAAGAATTGAATATCTGAAGGAGAGCAAGATTTGGAACACTGGTAATTGGTTGTGGTGCATTGCTGGATCTGAATCAAGGAGGAACTTGAATGCTGCAAAACAGATAAGTTCTATTGATGGGTCAAATCTCAAAAATTGAATAGTAGTATCTTTGTGTGATTATGATCTACTGTATTTGATGCATGAATTGATCTATGAATCTAAAAATTTGGGTTTAATTAATGCTTGAATATTTGAAAAGGGAAATTTGTCTTTCATAGATCTGTATGCAGGTTCAGCGCAGCGAAGGTGCGTATACACGAAGGTTCAGTAAGTCACAAAAGCGTATACACAGGTTGACAGTGATATAGTTGTGTATATATGTAGGTTTCAGTATAGCGAAGTAGCATATGTTTCATAAAATATGCTTTAGCTGCTTCTGGTTATTGTTGCAGTGTTTTGGGTTCAGATTTGGTTTCTGGTTACTGTTATTGTTTTCTGGTAACAGCATTCTGAGAAGTGTTTGATTGATTTTATATTGGGTTGTTCAAAGGAGATTGATTGTTGCAGATATAATAGATGTTTTATTGATGTTATTCATGGATCTAGTCTGAAAATTTATGAAACGTGGTCCCTGGAAGAAAAGAGAAGGTTGAAGCCTTCAGTAGGTCAGCACCTACGTACTAGTAGCTTAGCTAGTACAAGAGCTAAGGGGGTTGTAGCTCCCTTCCAGGAGAAGCTGGGGAACGAGAGAGAGGGTTGTAGCTCGCTGCAGGTTGCAGCCTGAGTACTGGTAAAGGACTGCACTAGTACAGAATAATTGTAAACAAAAGTTTCTAATTAAAAAGATAGAGACGAATTGCAGCAGGTGGTTTTCACCCACATTGCGTTTCCACCTTATATCTTGTGTTATTGTGTGTGATTGTCTTTTTCTTTGTTTTACTGTTCCTAGTTACTGTTTACATAGTTCTAATGCACAGATTAATGATCAACATCTATAGAATAAATTAAATTATAAGTTTACATGGTGTACGCGGGTTTCCTTATCTGAAGTTGCGTATATACACGGTTTTAACTAACTGAAGTAGTGTATATGATCTGAATGTGAAATGAAAAAGAATTGACTTAATACTGATTCACCCCCCCCCCCCCCCCTCTCAATATTATTTCCAACAATGGTATCAGAGCAGGTCCTTCAGAAGAAGCTTGATCGCTTGAAGGAAGATCTACCATCATGAGCAACTACGAGAGAGAAGCATCGATAAGGCCACCAATTTTTGATGGGACCAACTTCGTCTATTGGAAGGTAAGAGTCACAGCCTATCTTCAATCTCTTGGTACATAAGTCTGGGATATCATAGATACAGGGTACACTTTTCCATCAGCAACTCCTATAGATCCGGCTGAGAAGAAGCAGTTTGAAACAAATGCAAAGGCTATTAATACTCTATTAGGATGTCTATCTCAATCAGAATTCGTCAAGGTTATGCATAAAACCGCAAAATAAATATGGGACAAGATCATTCTAAGCTATGAAGGAGATGAACAGGGAAAACGAGCAAAACTTCAAACCCTTAGAATTCAGTATGAAAATCTCAGAATGTACAATGATGAAAGTGTGGCTAACTATTTCCTATGTATAGATGAGATTGTTAATTGTATGAAAAACTTGGGTGAAGAAATAAAAGAGGCTGTTGTGGTTGAAAAGGTTCTAAGATCTTTGTCTCCTAAGTTTGAATCAAAAGTTTCTGCAATAGAAGAAAAGGAGAATCTACAGAAAATTACCATGTCGCAGCTACACGGAATTCTAACCGCTTACGAAATGAGGAAAGGAGGACCATCAGACAAGAGAGAAGCTACATTCAAGGCTTCAGGAAAAGGAGATAACTATGAGTCAGGACATATGTCAGAAGAAGAGGAAGAATCAAATTTTGTCAAGAACCTTCAACGGGTTGCTGGAAGATTCAAAGGTAAGTTACCCTTCAAATGCTTTGCTTGTGGAAGAGTCGGTCACTATGCTGCCAAGTGTCCTCATAAAGATAAGCTTGACAAAGGTAAGCAACCTGCTAGATGGAACAAGAAGCAGAATGTAAGTAAGAAAAGCTACTACACTCATGAAGACAGTGATGGACTCTCAGATAGTGATGAAGATGAACAAGGTAATAATTATAGACTTTTAATGGCTTTTGAAGATGATGATTTCATGGATGCTATAGATGAAGAAGGTATTTATGAGGAGATTTCTAAACTCAAAATTTGTTTAGAAGAGAAAACTATGATTATTGATACTCTGCAAATTCAACTGGCTGAAAGGGAAAAACATCATGAAAAGTTAGAATGTGAAATTGTGGGACTTAGAAAAGAGATTGGGAAAACAAAAGCTCTTAATCTTAGATTTGTTAAAGGATCTGAAACTCTAGATGAGATTATCAATGTGCAGCATTCTCCACTAATCAAGACAGGTCTAGGATATAATGAAGAAGCATCTCAAGTGCAGAAACCATCCACCTCCAAAATTTATCTTGATGCAGCAAGGAGGAGTGAGCAAAGGCCCAAAAAAGACTACCAAGTAAATCAAGGACATTTTTCTTCAAGAATGAATAGAGATCACCAAGTAAATCAGGGGCAATCTACTTCAAGGATAAACAGAAGCTACAACAGAACACCGGTAAATCATTCTCAATTTGCCTCAAGAATGGATGTCAATGAAAACTACAATCATTCGGTCCACAGGGTTGATAATCGCAGGAATTTCTTCAATGGCCAATGTTTCTCTTGTCACAACTTTGGACACAAAGTAGCTCAGTGTGTTGCCTACAAAACTATCATGACTAGAGAAACTCAAAAACAGAGGAGTATGACTGG
>APFE030919517.1:9386-23767 GCA_000404065.3 Pinus taeda | reverse complement strand
TGTTTACCTGTCCGTATGTGTTTAACTGTGTGGGTTTAGGGTAATTATTGAGTTTTGGGTTGTGGGTTTAACCTACAATGGAAAATTGTGTCATTGTTTACCTGTTTATATGTGTTTACCTATCTGTATCTATTTAACTGTGTGGGTTTAGGGTAATTATTGAGTTTTGGGTTATGGGTTTAACCTACATTGGAAAATTGTGCCATTGTTTACCTGTTTGTATGTGTTTAGCTTTCTATATGTGTTTACCTGTGTGGGTTTAGGATAATTATTGAGTTTTGGTTATTCTATGTGTTTACGATATGCTTCGTTGTGCTCATTCAGACAACTATGCTCATTCAATCGGCTAGTGTTTATGCAAAATTTATTGAAAAATGCTTACTTTTTTAGCTGTTTGTTTTCAGTTGTAAATATTAGGTATAAGTCCTGTCATAGTGAACTCAAGAATATTTCCAATTTATGAATTAATTTTGTATATAAACTTCCAATATTGGAGAGTAATTTTCTTTAAAATTAATGTTCAAATGTGATATTATTTAGAGCCTCTTGCGATAAATTTAGGATAGTATATGTTAATTCTTGTGTGATTTTGTGGTTTTAGGAATGTCCCATTTTTTTTCATGGATGGAAAAAAGGTGTTTTCATTTCTAGGGTTGTGCTTCTCTTCTAGGGATGTGATGTGCTTATTTATGGGTGAATTCACAAGTATACTAAGAGCAGAGGATTGACTGGAAAGGGCAGAGTGAACACTATTGTTATGGAACAATATTCCCTAAAGGTTTTATTTGCACATATAGTAGACTACCTCTTTATATGCATGGGAAGTTTCATGCATTTGGAAGAACTCTTTGGGAATGTGGAAGGTGTGTCTGAATTGAATTGAGATTGCATTTGGGGTAGTATCGACCCTTACCAATGTGATAAGTTTTTATTTGTAGTACAATGTATACCACCCTTGATGCGGATCTGATATAAATTATTAGTCTAATCATGTGTGCGATTTATATGTTATATCATATTCTTATCTCAACTCTTTGCGCTCAATGAAAAATCTAATGTGTTTTTTGCAAAAAATTCATGAGTTTGTGACTCTGTGAAAGTGAAAGGATACTGAGTAAGGTACATGGAAGCCTATTTTTTCTCATCTGTGGTGGGGATTTACTTCTTCTATAATCATCACTAGGACTTTTATATGTTTTCATAGATAGTGGAAATGCATAGGATGTTGGTGTTGTTGAACTAGTTCACTACTATATATTTCTACACATATGAATGTGGATCTTCCCTAGTTTCGATCCCTGAAAGGTCTAGACAAGAAAAAGGTGACAAAGTTTACGGATAGAAATTTCAAATTCATTGTTTGATGGTATTTTCCTACTCTTGTAGGTCTTGATTTTGGAAAATGTGCCCTAAAGAATTAAAATCCCATGTGTAGGTTAGAGGTGATAAACTAGAACAAGGTTTTGTTTCATTTTTGTAGTCAATGTGTGGACGAAGTTGAGGTGCAGAAGATGCGCAATGAAAGCTTCACCTAGACATAAGAATCATGATTGAACAATTAATAATTGACTTACCATCTACAATTGTTATATACGTAAATATAATTAGAAAGATAATGTTAAGAATATTGATTGAATTATATCGATGACCCTATTAATCATGAACACTATAAATGATACATCCCTTTTTAGTAAATGTTGAACTAGTAAGTTCTACAACTGTTTCCATTTTTTTTTTTGAGCTATAATGTACAAACTATAGAATGGGTTTTTCATGATGCCCTCATTAGTTTTAATAATGATTCGTAATATTTAACAAAGAGAGAATAGGGTCACCTAAAAGAAGCCAATTATCTCCCCCATGGCCTATGGGAAAATTGTGTATGTTCAATATTGGGGTGAACATGGTTCAGCCAAGGTAATCTACAACTCTTGCCACAACACTCAAGACTAGAAAAAAATAAAAAATGAATAAATAAATAAAAACTTATTTACCATAAACAAACAAACAAACAAAAAACTTATTTACCATCATAACACAATGCTACATATCTATCAATAACACTATTAGTACTTAATTATCATTCACCTACTTTTATATAAATATTTGTTTATGAATTAATTTTGTAGATCTGTGTTCGTAGATGAATAATAGTAGTTGAGTCTTCTTCACATATTGGTTACTTCTTTAGTCTTAAGAAGCCCACAATAGATCTTGGCTCTTCTAGCATGGTTGGGAAAAGAAAGCAAAGCATTGTACTTTGATGTTTTTATTTTTGTGATTTTGCATTGAAAATTCATTCTTTGCTTTTGCAAAACAATCCAAGCCTTACAACTTTTTCAATTACAAACATTTCAAGAATCCACGCCTAACATGGTTGGTTTTGTTACTATACTTAATATGTTGATTACGTGGAATCTATTATTGTAGCATTTCTTATTGTGTTATTGTATTTTTGTAGGCATTGAGTGGTGGCTAATTAGAATCATGTCCAATCATGACATTTTAATTTTTTCATTGTGGGAGTTTGAAATGATTTTTACAAGCCTTGAATACATGTACTACATGCAGGATATAGAAAAGTTGGTTTAACAATTTGAATTCCCAAATCTAGGTTGTTATATTCTAGTGGTAGCCCATGGATTAACAATTAAAATCACTCATCTTTAAGGTAAAATGTGGTTATGGTTTTTGCTTAATTGAATTTATTTTTAGAAGTGTGAAGAGCATGATAAAATAGGGATTATGTATAATATGTATTGGAGCCCTAACTCCAGATCATAATTCCATTTCAAATTCAATTTAACTGCATGGATCATCATAATTCCAAATCATAATTCCAATTCAAATTCCATTTAGTTTATAGTTTAGCTTCTACTATGAAACCAATCAACATATTGCATCCTTACAAATTTCACATTGCAAATATTATGCTGACTTTCATCATAATTCTAGATCATAATTACAATTCAAATTGACTTTCATCATAATTCCAGATCATAATTACAATTCAAATTCAACTACTCGCCAAAGCGAACGAACAAGAACAGGTCCCAAACAGAAATGAACGTTGGAATGAACTATCAGCAATGTAATCACTGAATGAAACCCTATACCCCACCAAATACCTGTCGAACCAGATTTAATAAGTGGGCAACACGTCACTGCATGCACGGGATAGGTTTCATTACAAAATTCACATTGCAATAGTAGTTACAAAAATTAATTCATGCCACCCCTATGCTTGATGGCTTCCATTTCTTACATTGCTAAAAATTGTTGAGTCTCCTGCCTGACCCAAGTATGGTGGATTACCCAAGATTGGTTGATTAGGATGTGCTTGAATGTTACCATATCCTTGACTCCAATTTTCTCCTTGTAGCCATGGAGGGACTAAGTAACCCAAGTGTCCACTTGTGTTACTAACTCCAAGACTGTGTGCAGATGTCATATAAATATAGTTTGGATTTAAACCTACACTGGTAGGGATATATGAGATGGGTAGAACACCTAGCTAATAGCGAGGGACTTGCATGTTAATCAGCTCTTGGTATGATGGTGTGTGCTCTATAATGTGGTCCAACATATTGGACATCATCCTATTTGACTCAAACTGGCTTGGACCATAGACTTCCGTGCTTGTCACCCCTCCTCCTCTTGCCAACACTTCTTGAACCTTACTTGCCTCCATCTCTTGCCTTGCCAATTGTTTTTGAAGTTCTTATCTTCCCTTGCTTTTTGTCTTTCAATCCTTTCCTTTGTTCGAGCTTCTGTTGCCACAATCCTTGCAGCTCTCTTGTCCTTGGCTAACTCCTCCTTTTTTTTTTAGTTTCCTGAATTTCATTTTTTTTTACGTTCAGACTCAAACAATAAATTTGTATAATCTTTAGATGTGAGAAACTGTGAACTCCTCCCCGAACGAATACAATCTGCAGTTGAGTGCCTTGATGAGGCCTTCACTCTCTCTAATGGTAGCTTTAGGAATGCACCAAGTAATCTTTGATTTTCCCCTTGCTCCCTAAGATCTGACACTTGGCTTTCAACCTTGCTATAGCTGATTGGCCCCCATTATCTTCTTCAGGAACCTCATGTTGAATAGGCTTCTCTTCCAATGAACCATTGTCCACAAAATAATGAACAAGTTTAGGGCTCAACTCTGATGGTTGTGAAGGCATGTCCATGCTTTCCTCATTGGTGGTAGACACATTATGTGGGTTGATATTCATCATGGCCTCTGCCAACCATGAAGGTGGGCTTAACTGGGTTGGCATGCTCAATTTTTCATCGTTTAATCTTGTTGCATTATCATTTGAAATCAAGTTTGCATTTTCATTCGCTTCATCAACTGCCTCATATGGAATATCACATGCATATTTGGCATGTGATTCAGTAGGTGTGACAACCTCCATGACATTTACAGTTGGTTCATGACTGAACTGTGTCTCATTCACTTGTTCATCATCATCACCACATAAGTGCCCTTCATAAAGGGACATTATACCTTCAACAGCAGCAACATCTTCTTGGGCATCAACATGGTCTTGTAAGTTCTCTGCTTTTTGACCTTCCACATAAAATGCTTGACTACAACAAGTATCATGCATGAGAGTATCAACATTAAGTGGCCATATACTAGTCCTCCTAAATCCATCCTTGATATTAGAAGGTGTGAGAGCCCTTTTTAATGCTTTACTTGCAAGCCCAGCTAGCTCAAACCTCTTTACTTCCACCCCTGGATTATTTGCCATCCACAAAGCTCGCTCAATCCTCAAATAATTCTTGAAAGGCCCAAACACGCTGACATCAAGGGGTTGCAATTTGTGAGTCGTATGAGTTGGTAATGTTAACAAGTCAATGCCAAAATTGTTGGCCTCCTCAATTTCCTGCAAAGCCATGTGGCTTCCATGGCCATCTAAAATCAGTAGGTGTTTGATTTCATGACAGACACCACCTAGTACAGATGCAGCAAAATGACAAAGCCAATTCATGAATAGTTCCTTTGTCATCCATGCATGGGGATGTGCTGCCACGCACAAACCTGGTTCACAGTTCTGTATATATTTTTTTTAGTTGTGTTTTACCTTTGAATAGGTAAAATCCTAGGATTGAAGAACCAATTACATTGACACAAGAAAGTATAGTGATCCACTCCCTACTCCTAGGCAAAACCTTAAGCACATTTATGCTCCCTCTTTTGGAAATTACCTGTATACCACAATTCCCTCCTACCTATAATCATGTTTCATCATAGTTCCATAAATGGTATGGGGCATATGAGTGTTGCTCATATGCAGCAAAAAGAGTGTTATAGCACTTGGACATAATTGTAGGATGTAGATTTAAAGCCTTGTCTCTGTCAAAGCCCTCAGTTGTACGTAGCAAAAGGTCTGGATGCCTTTTTTAAAATCCACTTCACCTCGATTTACCAAGAAACCCATTTTTGAAGGGGTTTGGCCTCCCCTAACATATTTGTGCTATTGTGGATTTCAGTTGTATAATCTCTAACCCATGTCCCAATTGGGCCATCTCCTTACACCACTCAACCACCTCGGCCTCCTCCTCTTCAGTCATAACTGTAACAGGCCCTCTACGCTTCATATTAGTCAACCCATTTATCCAATAATGTATGTTAGAGGAAGAAATACCATGTTTTTCTACAGAAGCATGGATTGAATATCCATTAAACTCGATGTCATCAATTGCAGCCTGCATGTCTTGCTTTATCCAGCCTCTGATGGCACTAATTTTCTTTGTTGAACTTGCACCCTGCACTGTGGTTGAAGGTAGCTCTATGGTTGATGGTGGGATAGCATGATCTACAACCACAGTTCCCTTTTCAATGACACTACTGGGTGAATTGTGAGCATTAACATCACCCCCTATCCCCATCTGATGAAGTGGACCGCAGTTGGGCCCCCCTCGCCCCTCGCCTCCTCCTATTCCTTGTACGATCTGCAATAGAAACTCTTGGCATGGCTACAACAACCTGCAAAGTGACCATCAAATTTTGATTTTAAAAAATTATATTAGAAAACAAGGAAACTCATTGGCCTTTGCAATCAATAGCACAAATTTAGATGGAGGGATGCTAATGACTAGGAACAATAACTCTATTTGCTATTATAGTATTCTAATATTGAGTTGCAGGGTCAGATTTGATGTACGATGTAATGGCTTTAGTAAATCAGTAATGAAATTGGTTGTAATGGCTTTAGTACCTGAGGCTATTTGTCTTTCCTCTTTGAAAGGATATTCTTTGCGTTGCAGGGTCAGATTTGAGGTTATAGTGGCAATGAAATTGGTTGTAATGGATTTAATTTACCTTTGTTTCTCAACCGAAATAACATTATTCATTATTCAGAAACAAATGGTAACATTATTCAACAAAAACATACCTGTATGTCTCTAGCAACTGATGAATAGAGTGAATGTAACATTATGCACATACTCAGTTTGTATGTTTCCAAAAACTTCTGAAACTTCTGAATAGAATGAATGCAATAGTGTTTGAACACTTTGCTTGCATATCTCCAATAGTTGATTAGTAGAATGAATGTCTGAAATGAAAATGAGTAAGAGTTGATGTTTTATAGTTTTTTCATATAGAATTTAATTGGTAGGGAAGTTTGGCATAGATTGCGATCTCCCAAATTCAAGTGTGTGGCCTAGATTGATTTGTACATGATCAAATAGCCGATAATCTTTGAAGGTTGATCCATGTGCTTTCCTATTTTTAATTCCTATATTGAAAAGTTTGGTGTGTTGGTGACATTTATTGAGAATGTTGAGAATGTTGAGAATTGTGTGTTAAGTATTGATTGTTGTCATTTATTATCTTTAATCATGAAAGGAATGTTGTCATTTATTTTCTTTAATAGGTTGAATGGTAAATACACATGTACATATGGTTGACACACATTTCACCTATTCTTGTGCAGGTATTACTGAGCAATGGGGTGTGTTTCTCCAGTAGAAATCTGTAAGTGACTTTTTGATGGGATAGGTGTACTCCTTCATAGAATTCAATGGAATTTCTTGTAGTGCATTTTTCCTTATTTAGTAATTTAGAGTTGGAGATATTTGGGACATTATGTCTTGTCAATATGTGATGTTAAGGTTTGGTATTTGAAACTTGTTGGCCCAATCAACATGTGGGCCCATTTTGTACTAAATTATATAGCTTATATAACTTAATATAAAGTATTTATGTACAATTTTTTTTATGATTTATGAATATTTCTTTTTCGGATGTGTGGGAGCAGTACTATAACCAATATTGGTCCCTACACAACAATAGAATGTTCTCCCCTAGATCTATACCAGTAGTGGTGCTTCTCCCCTTCTTAAATATAGGTATGAGTTTCCCTAAATAAGAAAGAGAAGCATTAGGATGAATGCCATTGTCAACAGATATCGTCATGGGCTTCTCATCTCCAGTTTTAGGATAAAAAATCTTCAACACAAAAACAATAAACACATTAAGTGCCATTACAACAACTCTCCAGCAACTCCAACTTTGGAAATTACAGAACATGGGTGTTTCATATCTTTGTTCAACTGGGATGATCTCCTTCTTTTAAACTTTCCTGCATCTGTTGTTGTTGATGCACGCCTATGATATTCAACATGAAAAACAATTATAGTAGTTACTATTAAACTCTAATTCCTTACCTTCATTGATTAATTCATATGAACTACACCAACATTGACTTCACTCCAATAAAAAGCTTAAGATAGCATCCATATATCGTTGCTTGATCCTGGTCTTGATGTGAAACTCCATAGTGCTCAGTTACATTTTCTGAGGTGATACCCATGGGCAAAAGAAAATCTTATTCTTTTTTGAAAAAACCAATCTATTGCAAAGGGCAATAAAAGCCATCAATGCCTTTCACACAAATCTTTAATGAAGCGCTAATATATCCACCCAGTCATGACTATGCTGACAGGAAGTCCTCCACCCAGAATAAGCCAAGATATAAAAAGAGTCCTTCAATTGTTTAAGCTAAGTAAGGTGGGAGATTGGTACCTTTACCAAAAACACACAGAAATAAGAATCTATGGGTTCCAAATTGCCCCATACAAACTTCCTGAATACCTCCCCATGAGGTTATTTGCTCTAGAGTATTATAGGAAAATAATGAATTCTGATGAAGTAAATTTTGTATCATCCAAGAAAAGAACCCAATTCAAAGTCAAAAATTAGTTAGGCCCTTTCATTTGCAACTCTAGAAAGCAGGGTAGGATGGAGATATGATTTTGCAACAGATGAAGTTCCAAAACAGTTTCATGTGGAGATATGATCCTCAAGGGTTTATGACCAGACTTAGACAAAAGGCCAAATTAGGGCCTTACATTCATCATCCCATACCAGAGATTGAAAGATATGCAAATCAATATGAGTGGTTGGAGAACACTCTTGTAGACAGGGATAGCACAAAGGTAGATGTTGAGAATGCCTTGATTGATTTAGAAAGACAGCTTGATGAAAGCTTGTTTCTGCAAGTACCTGAACAACAAGAAATAACCATGAGCACCCCTCCTATTATGAAAACTCCTCAGAATGAGGAAAATAATCCTAAAAGGAACAGGGAGGGAGCCTCCACTTCAAGCATGAACACATCCAATGTTCAGTATGAAGGAAACTAGAGCAAAAGACCAAGGCTAAATCCTGTTTCAAAACAGGAAGACACAGAAGGCTCTGTAGATGTAACTAACACTGAGTTTGACATGAGCAGGCACACAGCTCCATCTGGAGAAACTCAAGAGCCATCGACATCACAAAATCAAATGTTGGAAAGGTAGATCAGTGTAGAAGTCTCCTCATTTAGTAGGCCTGCTGATAAAGATCAAGACATTAAAGACAGGTGTAAAGAAATTAAAATGAGAAATGAGAAATTGAAGAACAGTCTTATGCTCAGTATCTCAAGATTACACCTACCAATCAAACTAGGTTGATGTCATCTTTTGACATCAAGGAAGGAAAGATGTAAATGTCTTTCATAAAGCCAACTGTGCAACCACCAAGGACATAAACAGATTATAAAAAAGATTGATTTTGAGGTATTAGCAAGGGATATTCATCCCATAAACCAAATTGAATTTTACAAACATGCTGGAGAAATGATTTACTCCACCCTAACTAGAAAATCCATAGCTACCCATCGATTGCAAAAATCATTGACCAATATCTCAGCTCAGTATCAGTTGGACAAGGCCTCCTCACAGGCCAAGGATACTAGAATTAAGTCTTTGAAAGACTTAGTGATTGAATTGGGACATGATCCCAAAGACATTAAAGCCACTGAGAAACTAATCAAGAAAACAAATGATGACATTGCAGCACTTAAAAAATAATTGAAGATACCTTAGCTGCAGCATCCCCAGACACAAGAAGTTTTGGAAAACCAAACCAGGCATGAAGAATTGATGGACTTAGTCCTCAAAATCAATGATCAATTAAGGGAAACAAAGAAGGAATTGGACACTTTAATTCAATTGAAGCAAAGTAATATTGCCACTACATCTGTAAATGTCATCCCAACAGTCTCAACAGTTGTTCCTTCTACATTGGCAGCCTCATTGGCTCCCATAGCTCATATGGCAATGGCAAAACAGGTTTCAACACAGTCTACATCAGCAGCAGGTACATCAGGGGAAGATGCAACAAAATTGGTTAGAGCTATGGAAGAGATGCCCATACAGGCTACAAAAATGAATAAGTTGAAAGAAAAGGTGACAAGCTTGGAAACTGATTACAAGCTTGCCAAAATCATGCACAAGGAAAAAGTGCAGAAATCTGTCAGAATGAATGAGAGATTAAAGGCCATGGAGAAGGACCTAACACTAAAAGAACCTCTTGGGCAAGATAAGGAACTATTATGGGCCTATATCATTGACTCTGTCAATGATATTTGGCCACCTATTTAGGTAATGTTTTAGAAGATAGATATAATAAAGATGGCTATAGAAGCCATCCAAAAGGTAAAAGAGGAATTAGGAGAGATGCCTAAAGATGCCACCAGAATCATCCAATTCCTTAATAGTAAAAATAGATATGAGCTTTAGTAATTGGATATAGAGGATAGAATTGAAAAAATTTTAGAAGTAAGGAAGGTCCTTTCCAAGAGAAACTTGATGTTAAACTTGGAGGAAAAATGTCAGAATATGTAGGTAGCCATTGATAGATTTATGGCTAAGTTTCAAATTTTGAGGGAGAAAGGTTTACCCAGTCCCTTAGTAATAAATGGCAAGCTCATGACTCAACAGGATTACAACAACAAAATCAGAGAACTAGCAAAAGAGCACGCCAGTACATCTTCAATGAAGGCATTGCCAATAGGCAAATTACTATAACAAACCTTTGAAAACTTGTTTTACCTCCAGCATGAGGTAAAACATTTATTTGTAAATAAGCCTAATTTTTCCAAGTACACTGAAGCAAATGAAATATATAGAAGGATGCTTAAGATCCAATTACCTGATGCTGAAATGTGGGAAAAAATGGCTGATTTATTGTACAAAAAATGTAGTAAAAAAGTTAGTGTACAGTGAAAGTAAAAAAACTAGGTGAAAATATGAAGATAGATCAGCGGAGTCAAAGAGTATCAAATAAAAGCAAAAGTAGATGAAGCTTCTAGCGTAAAAGGTCAATTAGAAAAGCAACATAAAGGGCTAAAAACAAACCATAAAGGCTAGCAATACCATAATAAAAGGGACAGCATGAAAGTAGTTCAATAGTTGTCTCTATCTTCTTGCAAGAAGATATTTTTATTTCCTAGATTAAATCTCAAGTTAGTTTGAGAGATTTTGTAATAACTTTTGTATAAATACTTCACAATTCGAAGTATGAGGTGTGGATTCTTAGACAGTTCTATAGAATTTTGATCAAAAAGACTGTAAAGCTATTGTATCATTGACTAAGCCAACAAACTAGATTGATGAATAAAGATAAGATATTTCTCAAGATTCATGTGTTGAGTGAAGTGCAGACAAGTATTTTCTTATGTTATCGTTATCTTTCTTAAAAATTTTCCTTAATCTTTAATGTATTTTTGAATCTCAATGCTATAACTGGAACAATATCTCAGAATTTGTTTAATTACACTATGTTTTAAGAATTATGCATATAAATGTTTTCAACTGATATCTAAGTTAAGGAATTCTTAATTGCTCCTTAGTTTAGGTTGTTTCTTAATAATCTAGATCAAAGGATTCTTAATTGCCCTTTGTTTTTTATTACCCTCTATTCCTCGTTTATATCTTGGTCTAAGAACCCTTAATTTCTCTCTCACCCTGATTAAAGCCATTTCATCCCCCTGTTCCAAAGACCTGCATTTTACTCTGCTTGCTTGCCCTTTGAACATTCCCTTTAGTGAGTTGATCCCATCATGTTTCCTTTCTATTGACTCCATAACCCAATGGTCTAAAGGAATTATTCTATCCATCTGTTCCAAGGATCCCACCATCTATTATTGAATACAAATCAAAAACCCCCTGAACATTCATAACTAGCCTAAAATCCCAGCAACAAAGCTAAATCATATAGAGAGAGCCCTCTCTGAGCCTAGTTTGGCTAGAGTCTATGCTCCAAAGTTGGTTTGTGGTTACCTCGGTCATTTTCTTTCTTCTAATAACTTCTAGAGAAATTTCTGAATGATAACACTCTCAATGCTTATTGCCTTTCCCAAGTTAGTTGATCATAAATCCCCTAACATATTAACATGAGATTAGACTATTGCAAACTGAAGGATGGAGAACATGGTTTTTTTGGTTTGAATGGTTCCAGTCAATGATAGGAATTTCACCTATTGACTTATGGAATTTATTCTTAGATAAGTTTCTATGGCAAGGGAATATAATCCATCAAAAGTCACTTGGGGATAACACATGTCCATCCACATGAAATAACTCTTTTCAAAGGCTAAATCTACGAGGGGAAAGCATGTGACAAGTGGGATTTGAATCTATATGGGAAGGATCACAACATCTCCTTTGAGCCAAGAAAGCTATATCTTACTAGATCTTAATGGCATGGGGAACATAATCTGTCTTCCACAATTATAAATGGTAAATGACAAATTTTTTATTTTTTATTTGTGTTTTGCAATAATTTTGGGTTGAGTAATTCTTAATTTAATGGAATTTTTGTAACTAAATGTTAGAGTTGTGTTGGTAAATAATGCAATATTTATGGTGTTTAGTTATGTTGTGGGTAGATGTTCATATTATACATTGATATTATATGCTCAAATGCTATGCTTATGTACATTTTTTGTCAAACCTTCTTTGTTCTTTGAACTTTTTTGGTATGATTTGTAGTTAGGCTCAAGTTTGCAATATATTGAGATGTTATCTAAGTTTACTCATCATCAGACATCTCTTCATTTATTTTTAATCTGTATGAGCTTTATAGGTCAACCATGCAAAAATGTTGATGTAATATTTTTTTTTTGCTTGTCCATGGCTCTAGTCGATATGATAAAGATGCCTATTTTAACTAGAATGACACCAAATTTATTTGATAGATTTATTTGATATATTTATGTTCTCTGACTCTTATCTGCAAAATATTTTCCTCACTCTCTGTTGCACTCTAGAAGCTAAATATTAAGCCTATGATGCACTAATCATGATCATTCAACCTATAGAACTTTGTACAACCCCGAAATATTACACAAAATAATGTATTAACTATTGCCTTGCACATTCCCCCCAGTCCTCCTATCCACGTTCCTTTTCACCTCTTGGTGCAATTGTTAGTTTTCATTGAGAAGTGGGCAGTGATTTCCTTGTATCCATTCAATTGTATCTTTGGATACTCGTGCTTGGTGTGGATTTAGAAGTGATTGAATGCACCTTGGGTATTTTGTTGGTGTAACAAATATTAGCCAAAATTTGTGCTTACAATTTTAACATCTATTTAGTGGTTACATTTAGGATCATTGTTATTGATCAGTGTATTTTGACATCTTAAGTTAATTAATAATGAAAAGCATTCCTACTTAGTTTTCTAGACCCCACAGCAAGTAGGACTCAAGCATGTAACTCATTATTCATAATTGCATCACATATACTCACTGTTTTTTTATTATTTTTGGTATGAAAACATGTTTATATGATTCACAAGGTGAGAAATCAATCTTTGGCGAAATTGTAGATTTTAGGTTTGATAATTATATGTCATTTATAGACTATAAATGTCTTCAAAGTTTCACTTCTAGTTGAGTATTCATCTGAACATATTGAGTATCTTATACGTAACTATTTTTCACTCCACCCACTATTCATAACTTTCATAACTATTAGGTAGGGCTTGCAATTTTGATGCTATTTTGCTTATTTAGTAAAATATTTTCTAATGCGTTACAAATTTTTATAATTTATTGAAATTTTCCATAATTTACAATTTATAAAATTTCAAGGTCTAATTTTTTAAAGTCTAATTCTTTAAAGGGTATTAGCCCAATGGAAGAGCACCTGCTTTACATGAAGGAGGTTGGTGGTTCAATTCCATCGTACCCTGATAGGATGATCAATTTTTGGTGATGGAGGCTCTTTTGACCATCACTAATGAGATTATGGTTTAATTTTTTTACTCTTACCAAAATATGAAATGGTGACAGTCAATGAACGCCACCATATATATGCATCAATAGTGCTAGCCACGAAAGGTCCATCACCATAAATCTCTATTGTTCATATGAAATGGTGATGGTCACTCTTTGTAATTACAATCATTATTCGTGACAGACCTTGAATATCACCACAACACCTATACTTTTGGTGACATAGTCTTTGTTGGCATTCAAGTTTTGGTGACAAAGACTCTTTTGATTGTTACCAATGAGCTTATGGTGACATTTTTCAACCCTCACCAGAAATGGTGACAATCAACAAGCATTGTTATATATATGCATCAATAGTGACAACTATGAAAGGTCCATCACAATAAATCATTGTTGTTCATATGAAATGGTGATGGTCACTATCCATCATTATAATGATTATTCATGATGAACCTTGAATGTCACCACAAAACCTATGCTTTTGGCGATGCCACCTTTGGTGGCATTCAGATTTTTGATGACAGAGGCTAAGGTCCATTACCATTGCTCATATGAAATGGTGACGGTAACTATCCGTCATTATAAATAACTTTTTGAATAATTGACCGGAGAATCCACAGTTTTGTCATTTTTGAACCGACGTTTCGAATCCCAAGTGGGATCCATCTTCAGGATGAGAGAATGATGATGACAGAAGAGCAGCGGAGAGGAAATAAATAGATAAAGGATGGAAAATTATTGGAAAACCACACAGGTCGGCTTAGTTAATAATGATTTCAATTATTATTATTTATTTTGAAAATTTTTATTAAT
>APFE030919513.1:0-23718 GCA_000404065.3 Pinus taeda | reverse complement strand
ATATATATATGTGGGGGAGAGAGTAGGATAGGGAGAGGGAGTGGGGTAGAGGGGTAGGGAGAGTGAAAGAGAGAGAGATAGGTGGGGAGAGAGATGGGGAGAGGGAGAGGGGGAGATGGAGCGAGAGCGGGAGAGAGCGAGATAGCGCAATGGGGAAAGGGAGAGATTCAGTGAGGAAGAAAGCGAGAGGGGGAGAGAGATTGGGATATGAGGATGGGGATGGGGAAGATATTGGGAGAGGGGGAGAGGGGGAGAGAGAGGGACATAGAGGTAGAGGGGGAGGAGGAGAGGGTGTGAGAGGGGGAGGGGGAGAGGGAGAGGGAGAGGGATGGGGGCGGAGATATTGGGACAGAGGATGGAGGGAGGAGAGAGAGGGGCAGACAGCGAGAGAGAGACCATGGCAGAGGGAGAGAGAAGGAGGGACGACAGGGGAAGGGAGAGAGGGAGATAGAGGAAAGAAGGGAGAGGGAGAAAGAAGAGAGGAAGATGTAGAGGGGGTGAGAGAGGGAGGGAGTGAGATAGAGATAGGGGGAGAATGAGCGGGATGGAGTGGGAAGTGGATAGTGAGGGACTGGGGGGATATGGGGAAGACAGAGAGATAGGTGGGGGGATAGAGGGGGAGAAGGAGAGGGAGAACCAGAGAGAGGGGCAAGGGGAGAGGAAGAGAGAGGCAAATATAGGGAAAAAAATAGAGAGAGAGAGGGATGGAGAGTGGGAGTGGGAGAGAGAGCTAGAGAGAGAAAGGGTGATGGAAAGAGAGTCGGAGATGAGTAGAGGGGGACAGAGGGAGAGGGAGAAGCAGGGAGAGTGATAGAGAGAGAGGAGGAAAGGGAGGGAGATGAAGAGTGAGCATGAGAAGGGGAGGCGAGAGGGAGAGGAAAATAGGGTGGGAGGGTGGTGGAGGAGAGAGAGAGAGAGAGAGAGAATAGGAAGGGGAGGGATAGACATAGCGATAGGGAGAGAGTGAGAGAGAGGGAGGGAGAGAGGAAGACAAAGAAAGAAGAGAGGGGGAGGGAGTGGGGGCGAGAGAGGGGGAAGTGGGATGAGAGATGGATTTGGGAGGAAGGAGATGGGGAGGGAGAGAGAGAGAGAGAGAGAGAGATCGTAGGGTTCGAGAGGGAGATGGGGGAGAGAGAGAGAGATCAGGGTAGAGAGAGAGGGAAAGGGAGAGGGTGAAGGCGTTGGGGAGGGGAAGAGAGAGGGAAAGGGGGAGGGCAGAGAGGGAGAAAGAGAGGGAGAGGGAGGGAGAGTTAGGGGAGGGGGTAGGGAAAGGAGGAGAGATAAAGTGATAAAGAGTGTGAGAGAGAGAGGGGGAGGGGGGCGAGAAGGGATGGGTAGAGAGGTATTGCGAACAGGAGTGCCCGAGAGTGGGGGAAGGGGATATGGTGAGAGAGGGGGAGAGGGAGGGGGAGAGGAAGAGGGAGAGGAAGAGGGAGAGGAAGGGAGATGAAGGGAAAGGGAGGGAGGGGGGAGGGAGGGAAGAGAAGGAGGGGGGAGGGAGGCCGGGAGAGTGAGAGAGAGGGAGTCGGTGAGAGGGACAAAGAGAGAGGGAGTGGGAGAGAGATAGAGAGAGAGGGAGAGGGGGGAGAATGGGTGGGGAGAGTGTGAGAGAGATGGAGTGAGGGGGGGAGAGAGAGGGTGGGGGGGAGAGAGGGAGGGAGAGAGAGAGGAGCAGGGAGGTGGAAGAGAGAGAATTAGAGAGAGATAGGGGAAAGGTGGGATAGATGAGGTGAAATAGAGAGAGGGAGAGAGATAATGGGGGAGAGAGAGGTAGAGAGGGAGAAGGGGAGTGAGAGCGAGAGGGGCAGAGAGAGGGAGAGGTAGAAAGAGAGAGAGGAGGAGAGGGAGAGATAAAGAGGGAGAGAGGGATAGAGAGAGGGGGGAGAGGTATAGGGGGAGTGGGGGAGAGAGGGGGAGGAGCGGAGAGATAGAAAAATGGGGAGATAGTTGGACAGTAGGAGAGGGAGTGAGAGCGGGAGGGTATGAGAGTGGGAGGGTATGAGAGTAGGAGAGGGGAAGGGGGAGAGGCAGAGGTGGAGAGAGTGGAGGAGAGAGGAGGAGAGAGAGAGAGGGAGGGAGGAGAAGGAGGAGAGAGAGGGAGGGATAGAGGAGGATAGGGAGAGGTAGAGCGTGAGGGAGGGGGAGGATGAAGAGGGGTAAAGAAAGAGATATGTGGGCTAAGAGAGGGGGAAAGGGAGATGGGGATTAGGAGGAGGAGGGTGGGTGAGTAAGAAAGAGGAAGGGAGATAGAGAGGGGGACGATTGGTAGAGATAACGAGAGAGAGCACTGGAGAGGGGGAGGGCGAAGGGAAGAGAATTAGAGAGGGCAAGGGTGGGAGATGACAATAGGGTGAGAGAGGGGGAGGGGGAGAGGGAGAGGGAGAGGAAGAGGGAGATAGCAGGAGAGAGAGGGCGGTAGGAGGGGGAGAGTGAGGGAGGGAGAGAGAATGAGAGGGAGAGAGGGAGAGGGAGGGAGGGAGCAAGAGAGAGGGGGAGGTAGGGAGAGATATATGGAGGGGAGGAGAGGGAGAAAGAGAGGGAGGGAGGGAAGGAGGAATAGCGGCTGAGAGGCACAGAGAGGAGAAGAGATAGGGAGAGAAGGAGGGTGAGGGGGGGGAGAGAGATAGAGAGAGATTGAGATAGGTAATGAGAGGGAGATAATGAGAGTGAGATAGACAAGGAGAGAGAGGTAGGGAAAGAGGGAGAGAGAGAGAGAGGTAGGGGAGGGATATGGAGATGGGGAGAGAGCACAAGAGGAGGATCGGTCTATGTCACGAAAGGGGGCCTAGGAGAGGGAGATGGAGAGGAAAATGGAGAGAATGGGAGAGAGGATGAATGGAGGACATGGAGAGAGAGGGAGAGAGCAAGAGAGAGGGAGAGAGCGAGAGGGAGAGAAAAGAGGGGAAGAAAGAGTGGGAGAGTGAGGGAGGGAGGGGGAAGAAACTGGGATAGTAGGAGAGGGAAAGGGGGAGTAGGAGCAAGAGAGAGAGAGAGAGAGAGGGGTAGAGAGAGAGAGAGACGAAATAACATCATAATATCATGGAAAATAATCGACATGGCATTATAAGAATACAACATCATTATCCTTACATTTAAAATTTATAGTAATAAATACAAAATAAAATAAAATATCAAGTTTTACATCCAATACAACACCTTCCTAAACCATAATACCACCATGGAATGTTGAAATACATCTCTTAAGTGATAATTTTGATATGCATTTTCTTGCTTATTTCCAATTTCATGACCAACAAGAGGCTATGCCATACTCAAAAGAAGATCCCTCATCTATTATCTTTCTTTTCTAGTATATGAAACGTAAATTAAGCCATAATAACATATAAATTTGTTAATAAGAAATTATCCTTCAATCAACCCTAGTTTCCAAAATTATGAAAAGTTACTCACTGTTATGAACTACAAGATCATACTACCGATAAATAAATTTAAAACATTATTATGCCAAAAAAATCATGAATCATAGTAAAATCTAAATTGAATATATCTAACAAAATGACATTCCTGACTAATTTTCAAATTATAAAAATCTTTTTTTATCTTTCTCACATACTCAATTAAATCACACTCTTTAAATTTATTAGGTAACTATCATAATTTTAAAATATATACCTCTATATGAAATTTAACTTCCAATATACTTATTAATATATTATTTTTAATTTTAATATTAATACCATAATCTTAATTTCATGAACAAGAATCATTACAAAATTATGTATTATAATTAGATTACATCCAAGTTTTTAACTATTTATCATTCATAACACTAATATTTTAAAATTTCCATCAACACATTCCAAAACTTACTACTAAAATAAATACTTGATGAATTGTATTAAACTTACTCATACTTATATCAAAATATTTGTTCACTTAAAATAAAATAAATATAAATTTATTTTACTTTTTACATAAAAGTTTGTCATAATTTTTTTTTAATAACTTAAAATGTCTCTAAAATTATATGTAATTTAACCAATAATCTACACTTTTTTTAAACACTAAATATTCTCATTTATTTAATGACATAAATTTTATTGCCATATATAAAATCCAAAATCTTATTACTATTAATTAATTTACCAATAATAAACACATGACACTTATAAATACTAATGACATAGAGTGATACATCATATAATGGGAGACTTGATTGTCTGTGAAGCTTGAATGAACTAGAGATGAAGATTTATCATGTGTGGCTAAACTTTTATTAGATTAATGCCTCCCACCATGTGCCACAACTTGAGATAAAATCTACACTCCAAACAAGAAAGAAAATGGAGGAAAAAATTGAGGTATATCCATTTTAAGGCAAGGAAAAATTAAATCCTCCTTTTTCATTTCTTATAAGTTTATTAATCCAATAATGCCACATCATTTACATCATGGTTCATGGCCCATTTCATATGTATTTTTTCCTAAGGTTAACCAATTTTATAGGAAGACATATTTTTGATTGCTCTATCAATTTGTATATTTTGAATTATATGTCCCAAAAATTAATTCTCAGTGGTTCTCTAAATTCTTTTCTCAGAAGAAAAAATATTTTATATCTTTCTATTCATATTAAGTTATAGATACATTATAGTTTTCATTTTACATGGATACATTACAATTCCATTTTACCACGATCATGATATGAGCTTCATGTGAAACACTAGTAGCATACTAATCTTATTATGAGGAGAACAATTACAAAATACATTAACAATATATTACAAAAACTAACAAAACTTGATGTCAGGTCTATGGAGCCTTTCTAGAATGATGGGTCCTTTTTAGTTGTTTAAAAATGATCAAAATTTGCTTCTATTTTGTTGTTAATTAATATTATATTTCAATAACATTTTGAATTTTCTTCAATTTCTTTTTCCATTTTGTTTTGGCAGGGGCTCTCTATTGAGTAGTATTTAAGTTTGAAGAGATGGTCTTAATTTCAAATGAAATAATATATATTCATCTAAACCAATAAATATTAAAGGTTATTAAAAAAATTATACTTGTATTGACCACTGTATATTAAATAGACCCCTCAAAGAATGTCAAAATGACATAGTGTCCTAAATTTTTAAAATCTTAACAATTTAAAAGCTATCTACATTAAAATCACAATGAAATCTCAATAGAACATAGTAAATAAGAAAACATTTTTCTCAAATTCCATTTAAAAATATAATCATATGTTTCTTTTATTCATTTGATGATATTCAGAAGTATTTGGATTTACATCATTGAAAATATAATCTATCTGTCCAATGGAAAAGGCTTTCTGTTTTTCATTTATTTCCATATATCATAAATAACGTTCCAATCTGCCTCTTTTAAAGCATGTAGACCACTAAGAGACAAAAACATTAAGGTCTCTAGCTCTTAATGAAAGTCTTGAGCTACCATCATTGGTATTGAGCCATTGTTTTAGGCTTTAGGCTTACATTATTTTTTGGCTGGTCATAAACTTATGGAAGAACTAATTGTTTGTTAATTAAGAGCATCCAATTAAAACTTTGATTTAAATTTCTTCAGTACACTTCTTATGAGAAAAAATTAAATTGGTTGACCTAGGGATTGGATTTTATCTTTCAAACACAAACCACAACGTATGTTCTATAGGTTTCTTTGGTTTTTTTTGTTTTTTCTAAAATATAATAGGGAAGTTATTCCATGTCATTTAATTTGTTTTAATTTTAATATTTAAAATTAAAATGATTTGATCTAGGATTTCACATTGATTATTATTGTCAAAATCAATATATCTTATTTATAGTGATGTAATATTAAAATTCTTGAAATGGGGTATGAATTTTATTTGTGATGAACAAAAATAATGCAGAATATATAATTTATTTACGTGATTTTAGTTAAATAATTAATATCAAATCTTCTTCTTCTTTTCCCATTTTCATAATTCATCTTATAATGTTTTCTTTTACGAGATATCAATGGTCAAATTAATTTATCATGTAAATTAATCTTATTAAAATAAAACTAATAACAAAAAAGGTTAACGTGAAGATCCTATAGGTTCTAAGTGTTTGAATCGAGATTTGATACAAAATGCAATCATCAGAAATAATTAATAATTAAAATAGAAATATTCAACTCATTACAATATAAGTTACAAAAAAATGAGAAGTAAAGACTTATTTGTAAAGCGAAGATATCTCTTACTGCATATTTTGAACTTGTTTTTCTTCTTGGATCTTGTTGGCCACAACAGCACTTTGGAGATGACTCTCCATCCAATTGTAGGCTCAACTGCATAGAATCTTTATATAGTTGGCCACCTGAGAGCCCTCAATCAACTATTATAGCTAGTTTATATTTTTTCTTCAACATTCTTCTCTAGAAATAATGAATGGCTATATTCTACCTTTCATCCATTAAATAGAATGAGGATTGGATGGGAATCTATGTGACATGATGCCAACTTCTATTTTTCTTTTCCTAAGCTTTCTTAATTCAATTTTTTTTCTTAATTTATTAATGTTTACTTTCTATTAACTTATTCTTACTATTTTTATAGCTTATTTTTATTTACCTATTAGAGATTTCACTTTGTTATCTATTATTTTATTTATTTACTATTATTATCTTTCTTTATTATTTGTTATTTTATTTATTTATTACTATTATCATCATCATGTATTTATATATTAATATTCATTATTAATATTATTTTTTGATCTATTAATATGGGGCATTACAATTGAAAAAATTGTATGAGTTGAGAGCAGAAATATCTAGGTACACACAGAAGTCACTTCAATTGTTAGAAGGTAGCGTGCTTTATATGTTCGTTGCCATCTTCCATGCCAATGCCCAATATTGAAATCAAAACTCATTTTATGGTAATATTCATATGATTTCCATGTCTAAAATAGGTGTTGCAAATTTTGGGTTCTTCACCCTTTCACATATATCTATTCCACAAAAATAATAAAGGAACATGTATGCCATTTTGCGGTCCTCTATATAGTAACTCTAGTTACTTGAATATTGGTAAATACAATTATAACATTTTTCTGTATAGTATCTGCATGGATGGTTATGTTTATAGAAACTTTAACAACAAAAACCTATCATATATTTGTTGTCATCCATGAATTCATGGGACAAACAAAAGGGTTCATAAATAGGTATAAGTCCTCATTTTTTAGTGCAAATTATTACTTTCAGGAACACTTCATTGACAAAGAGTTCTTTATGATTTGTATTTGTGTATGCAATACAAAGTTTGTCTACTCGTGATGATTTTTCAATAAGCTATAACTTGTGTAGACCACCTGGTCATAAAAAATTCCTTTCATTGGGTGTACCTCTAGATGTCCCCTTGGGGCAAAAATAAAAAATGATTAAGAAATTCCATGCTTCTGCTAAATGTTTGGTGCAATGTTTAAACATAATAAATGTATTTTCTTACTAATAATATTGATGTGATGTTCAATATTTTAACAATTACGATTCTAATGAAGAGAAACTTAAATACCATGTACTATTACATGGCAATATGATTTTATATCAAGAAAATGTTATTAAATGAGAAAATATCATAGGGGAAACATACCGAGCATGGTTGAATCAACTACTTATTTAATTTCCACTACATTCAAAATCACCAATTCATAACGTCTATAATAACATAAGTTCTTCACATGTTAAGGATGAAGGAAACTCTATAGAGATTGGTATGGATGATTTTGTATCTAATACCCATGCCATGGAGGGAATATTGGTACATGCATTCGAACATAATGAACTAGGGTATGACATTGATATTGCCAATACATTCTTCCAAATAATGAATCTACTTCCACCTCCTCATTTCTAAAAATAAGTATACTTTCCAATATTGTTTAGACAATATTTTGATGACACACCATCAGACTTCCAACACCTAATAAATGGAATATTCATCGAAACAATTTCATCATACTATTGGTAACCACATATTTTCGTCATACATTCAACGTATTTACACATCATAGTGTTTTTCTCACTTGTGACCCAAATCCCATCACTAGTATAATGACATAATCATTGACTTTTTGTCGTAGATGTGATGGACATTTGATAGACATATCATCAAACTTGTGATGAATTAGTCGTAAGAAGTTGTTGTTGCCACAACCCTAATGAAAAAATGTCCCAACTTCTTCAAATTATGTGCACAAGTGCAACAATACGATATTCCCAAGTTCAATGGGCTATAATCACAAGTTCAAAAAATACTACATTGTAATTCGAACGAATAGGATATATTTTTTCTCTTTAAAAACCAGCATCATGTTGTCATAAATGTGACGATCCGAACACTCGAGGTTCGTCAAACTGTGGTCACAAGTTCATTGAATGATATGTTCCAATTAAAATAAATAGGGAATATTATCCATAAACGAACATAATGTTGTCACAAGTGTGACAATCTAGACATCCCGAGTTCATGGGAGTGAGGTTACAAGCCCAGTAGGCCATACATCACACTTCTAAAAAACATGGCATGATTTGTAAAAGAAAATTCCAAATAAAACTTAGTCAAGATATTCATATCACCATTGATTTAGTGAAGACTTGGATGTTCTCATCTATGGCCTTCACTTTCTTGATAAGTTATAATTTTTTACTCTCTTCTACCACATTCACTTTAACTATTATGTAGAAGTGGTGATAAGGGAGTTTCTTTATAAATTTACTTTTTTATGAAAACCAAAACTATTGTCATATAGGTATACTATATGTATATCAAATAACCTCTTAACATCGTAGCTATTTTTGCTGCAAAAAAGTAGGAATTCCCCTTTTGTCTTACCATGCCTAGGCCTTGAAGCCTTCACCTTATCCCTCTTCTCTTCATCTTCTTCCAATGCTTTCTTCTCTCATCTGCATATATTTTTGCACTTCTCAAAGTGATTCCACGCCTCCTAAGAAAGGATGTCTTCCAATGATTTTTTTTTGCCATTTCTCCCTCCTTTCTGAGTAGACTTGGGTTTCTTGTTTCTTAGTCAAGTTCCTTCCTCCAACAAGAAAAAATTCCCTATTTGTTTGATATTTAATGGCTTGTGGTTATTTTCTGTGAAATTATTAACCATCAAGTTGATTGCATTTAGTTTCACACCAAAATCAATGGAGTTCCACCCTTGATATTATTTGAGTTATAATTTGTTGGGTTTGATATAACTTAAGCGATTTTTTCTATGTTGTCCATGGACTCCAGAGATTCGTGACCACTACATCCATAGAATATTTATAACATGAAGATCCACCTGAAGGGATCACTTCCTGTCGGCTCAACCATGGAGCTTGACCTCGAGGGTTTTGAGAGAATTGAACTTGTGACCTCTCATCAGAAAATGTGATTTCAAATTGTGAGATTGTTGGTGTGATTATAGCTTTTAGTGTAACATTTGATGCATCTAAGACAGCTTGGTGAGCTTGAAGAGATGCCTTGAAAACCTACAATATTGTTGACCAAAAATTGTAGATGGAAAATGCTCTAGTTAGGATCTAGAAGGACCTATATTCCCTTTTCTAAGGTGCACTATAAAGACACGTTGTATAACATATAATGTCTAAGGCATTGTATTTTATCTTCATTTATGTTGTAATAATTACTCTACCCTTGTTGTCTAAAATTTTGTGATGTATTTCTAAGGATTTCACGTACATTTTGATTTATAATAGACAAATTAGGTATTTGGGAATTGAGAGTGATGGGGGGATGGTTAAAGCCACCATATGAGCTTCTAAAATACATGGAATCTCAATATTCCTTGTATAAACCATGGTAAATCCATGATTTATAATAGATAAATTAGGTATTTGAGAACTGAGACTGATGGGGGGGATAGTTAAAGCCACTATATGAGCTTCCAAAATCACATTGAATCTCAATATTCTTTGTATCAACAATGATAAATACATTAGCATGTTCAACAACAGTTTTGTTTTGAATACTTAATGTTATATTATGTTTTAATTTAATTATCACACAACATTCACAATTAACATCGGTTGAATTCTTTTTTATTGAATATGTAAATATTAGTGAATGTTGTATTTTTCAAACTTCATACAGATTTTATAAAATTTAATTCAATATTAAAAATATATATTTAATATTATTATTTATATTAATGTATTTTTAATTACAAATACAAATATTAAAACTACATTAAACTTAAAATAACGTTTATAAAACTATTATTTATATTACTAATAAAATAAATTTAAAATAGTCTCAAAAAAGAAAGTTTAATATCTAAATATGAGTGAATGTTGTATTTTTCAAATTTCGTACAGATTTTATAAATTTTATTTTAATATTAAAAATATATATGTTATCTTATTATTAATATTAATGTATTTTTAATTACAAATACAAATATTAAAACTACAATAAGGTTTATAAAACTATTATTTTTATTATTAATAAAATAAATTTAAAATCATCTTAATAAAAGAAAGTTTAATATGCCTATGACCACATGTAATAATGTTCTTATGTTCTTCCAAATGGTTCTTGTTGAAGTTTGTTATGAGAATTTAGCTACTGTAAGCTACAATTAGTTTTGAAAAGTTTTAATGCAATAGAATTGCAATGCAGTACAATTGTTAAAGAATAGCTCACATAGTGCATGAACGAGTTTAAAATCTAGGTTTTGAGTTTTAGATTGAAGTGAAGTTTCCTATGAGAATTTAGCCAATGTACACTACAACTCTTCTTGCAAAATTATAATCTAATAAAATTTCAATGCAATACGCTTGATATAGAATAACTAACATAATGTACGAATCAGTTTCAAATTGAGGTTTTGAGATTTAAATTAAGGTTTAATTAAAATAGCCAAATCAGTTTCAAATTTAGGTTTTGAGTTTTTTACTAAGGTTTAATTAAAACTAACCAAGGTACATACATACCTTATAAAGCTGGTAGTAAACAACTCTTTGTTTTGAGTGATTGAAGATTTTTTATAAAGAAAGTTTGGTCTCTTTGGATATTACAATAATAATACAATAATAATAAAATTAGTAAATTTTATATTAAGAATACAAATATTAAAAAACAATTAATTAAGATAATAAGTACTAGGAATCTTTACCTTTGAATAAAAATGAGCATATTTAAGCATAACTCCACCCTATAATATTAACAAGTATATTAAATCATAATCAATAAATATATTATTAGTAACATAAACTTTATAAAATAAGCTTAATAAATATGTGCTATAAAATTAGGTTTATTATTAATATATTATTATCTATAAATACAAATATTACACATATATTAATATGTAAAAAGATTACACATTATTAGAAATATTAATAATATTAATAATAACTAAGCTATAATATTAACATTAATAAAACTTAATTAATAATATTTATGTATTATCATTAATATTCATAAATAATGTTCATAATAGTTACATTTTAGACATTAACAACAACATTAATAAAATATAATATTTTCAATATAACATTAATGTTATTAATAATAAGGTTAACATATTCTTAATAATTTCGTATAATAATTATTTATGTAATAATATTATTAAATGTAACAATTTAATATTTTTGTTAACTAGGTGAGATTGTTAATGTGGCTAACATAATCATTAATGGTTAACATTAATAAATCAATCTTATTAAACATTGACAAACTTATTAAACAATAACAATTATAGTAGGCCTTAATTAATCATTTATTAATTTATTAAACCACATGAAGTATTAATAGTTTGATTATTAACTAATACATAAAACCATAATTTATGAATATGAATACTATTGACTATTTATTAAAATTATTACATTGAAGCCTTAATACAAGTAATATAAATAACAACATATTTTTTTTCATATAGTAATCAATATAATATATACTAATATTAATGTTAATATAATAATATTACTATTATCATTAATGTTAATATTACTATTAACATTGATATTAATGTGTGCCTCTTACTCTAAAATATTTGTTACAATTTAAATAGCCATGCCCATTAAAACATGTGTCTTGCAATGGAGTAGAACTTTTGAGGCCATAGTTATACCACACCCTAAAAATTATTTAGGTTTAAATTTTAGTATCAATATAGTATGATATAGTTTTGATGTTTATGTCATCTAATAAAACCTTGTATATATAACCTTATATCTATATATATTGTGTACTTTTGCAGCCATAGTTGTAACCCACTCTAAAATGGTTACTATGTTACTATGTACATATATTGTAGATATATTCTTGAACGATTGTTGGAGTTTTGGAGGCATAGCTGTAACACTTAACTTTTCATTTGATGACATGTTTTAAATGACAATTTTTAACTTTTAAATATAAAATTATGTGTTTTAATATAATATAATATGACACTTTGTATATATTATACATATATATTTATTTTATAAGAATCTTTATATATTATACATATGAAATGATTTCATAAGAATATGGCAATGAATGTTGTAATTTTTTTAGTGTAATATGAGATTATAAAATAATGTAAATCATGGTAAACTATAATGGTTTTGTATTTAGTAAAATGTTTATTATATTAGACTATTTTAATTCTGTGATACTTTTTTATGTTTTCAAAGTTTTAATATGTAGGTGGTTAGGTTTTATAAAAAAATAGGTTTGGTTTTAATATAATATAATGTGTTTTGTTATTAAATTTAGATTTAAGTTTGTTATTATGTTGTAGTTTTTAGTTTATTATTATTACTAGGTTTATGTTTTTCATGATTATTTTAATTTTAATATTAATATTAACTGTCAATCATTATCAAACCACATTAGATAAATGTCGTCAAAACTTGGTAGACAATTTTTAAATGTCAAATTTTGTCAACCCTACATTGACTATATTTAACAATATTCAACTTGGTGCCATAGTCAAATATAGTCAATCCTTCAAAAGTCAAAATAAACAACCATAGTCAACCATGTTCAACTGTAGTCAAACAATCATTAACCATAGTAAAAAAATAGTTGGTGATGTTTAACAATAATTACACATTATCAGCCATAGTATAACCATGGTGATCAATTTGGTTTACTATGACTGACCATAGTTATGTATGGTTACCATGGTCTATGATTGTTAACCATAGTTTACTGTATTTAGCATGGCTGGCGATCCAGTTGGATATTGGTGGCCACCTGCCTATTCCACTTGGACTCCAACACTATCTCTTTCAGTTTTTTGGGTTCCTTAATTGTAGCACAATTTACTATTTCTGGCAGTTTCTCAAGCCTTGAACTTCTAGAGCCGTTTTGAGGCCCTAAACAACAATTTTAGGGAAATCAGAGAGACCATTATATCCCAAAATGGGCTAGCCAACATTCTTTTGACATCATCTTCGAGATATTAAAAATGAGCTACTATGATAGTCAAACAAAGATCATATGCCAAAGTTACGACCCCTGGAAGTTGATGTACCAATTTACCCCAATGGGGCCCATAGTTTTGGCGCTTCCTGTCCTAGGGTTAGGTTTTTGGATGTTTAGTGTTTTCCATTATATCTCAATAACAAATATGTATTCAAACCTCATTGTAACACATTTAAGAGGCATGTAGTCTCCACATCTCTTCTTAGAGATAAGCTCCCATTGCCCAAGCTAGTTTATTTCCATTTTGTATGTAAACATATTTCAATTCTTTGATATTAATGATATGAAGTTTTATTTATTCTTAAAATCTATCTTTGTGTCTATATTTTTATTTTATTGCATTCTTTCACATGTTTGGATCATCATAACATGCACTAGGATAAAAAGCGCTCTTCCCTAAGACGACTACAAGCACGTCATAGTCTAATATGTTGAGTGGTTGTATTGAGGGATTCTTTATTGGAGAGTGCAATACTTGGATTTTTTTTTTAATTAGGAGATGTTGAGGAAAATTAAAGTTTGGATCCTGTTTTAGAGAGCACAAAACCATGTCACGAGGAGTGCTTGAAATGTGGATCCTGAGCTTAAAGACCACGCCACATTGGAGGTGGCTTCCAACCACCACATGACACTTCTACATATTCACTAGACTATCCTAATGTGGATATAATATAATAAATTAGATTAGGTTGTTGCACACTTGATCCATTTTCTATCATTTTCCTAACTGACCTATCTTATAAAACTGGGAGAGTGTCCTCATTCTCACAACTTAGCCACTAGATCATCCATATCTTCTTGATGTAATCATATTAGGCCCTTCTTTGATAATGAGAGGGATAATGCTTTGGTGCATTATTGGGAACTAGGGTTTGTGTGAGATAAGATTAAGATATGAAACCATATAAAATAATGGAGCACTTAATGCTAATGGAGCTCGCGTAATGAAAGTTTAGATAAATCTTGTTTAGGGTTTATGGTTTATGGTTTAGGGTTTAGGGTTTGGGATTTAGGGTTTATTGTTTAGGTTTTATAACACCTTAGGAAATTATTTTAATAAACACTTAAATAGAAGCTACAAATTATAATAAATAGCTCATAAAATTCCTAGGTTTTACGGTTTGGGGTTTGGGGTTTGGTGTTTAGGGTTTAGTATTTAGGCTTTAGGCTTGAGGGTTTATAACACTTTAGTAAATTATTTTTATAAACACTTACATAAAAGTTACAAAACACTTGTTAAAATGCTATAAAATTCTTTGGGTTTAGGGTTTAGGGTTATAACACTTTATTAAATTCTTTTAATAAACACTTTAAAATTTTACAAAATTAAAATGTTATAAAATTCTTAGTGTTTAGGGTTTAGGTTTTTAAATTTAGGGTTTATAATTTGAAATTATATAAAATTCTCATGGTTTAGGGTTTAGGGTTTATAACACTTTAGTAAATGCTTTCAATAAACACTTAAAAAAGTGAGAAAACACTTGTTAATATGTTATAAAATACTTAGGGTTGAGAGTTTAGGCTTTAGGGTTTTGGTTTTGGGTTTAAAATGCTATAAAATGCCTATGGTTTAGGATTTAGAGTTTATAACATTTGAGTAAATGCTTTTGATAAACACTTCAAAAAAAGTTACAGAAAGGTTGTTAAAATGTCATTGAATGATTAGGATATAGATTTGGGGTTTGGGGTTTAGGGTTTAGATTTTACGTTTTGGGGTTTAGGGTTTACGGTTTTGTGTTTAGGGTTTAGGGTTATAACACTTTATTAAATTGTTTTAATAAACACTTAAATAAAAGTTACAAAATTCTTTTTAAACTATTATAAAATTCTTAGGGTTTATGTTGTAGGGTTTAGGTCTTGGGGTTTAGGGTTTAGGGTTTAGGTTTTGGGGTTTAGGTTTTAGGGTGTATGATTTAAGGTCTATAACAATTTGCTAAATTCTTTTAATAAACACTTAAATAGAAGTTACAAAACGATTTTAAAAATGTTACAAATTTCTTAGTGTTTAGGTTTTAGTTTATAGGATTTAGGGTTTAGGGATTATTATTTAGGGTTTAGGATTTAGTGTTTAGGGTTTGGGGTTTAGAATTTAGGCTTTTTAAAACGTTCTTAAGTGGTTTAATAAACACTTATAAAAGGTTACAAAACACATTTCAAAAATTTATTAAATGATTAGGGTTTAAGGTTTAGGGTTTGGGTTTTAGGGTTTAGGGTTTATGTTTTATAACACCTTAGTAAATTATTTTAATAAACACTTAAATAAATGTTAAAAATTTATTTTTAATAGGTCATAAAATGCTTAGTTTTTAGGGTTAGGGTTTGGGATTTGGGGTTTAGTGTTTAGTGTTTAGGGTTTAGGATTTAGGTTTTATAACACGTTTGTAAATTATTCAAATAAACACTTAAAATGTTACAAAATTGTTAGGGTTTAGGGTTTATGGTTAAAAAACTTTATTAAATGATTTTTATTAACACTTAAAAAAGTTACAGATGTATTTTCAAATGTTATAAAATTCTTAGCGGTTAGGGATAGGGTTTATGGTTTACGGTTTTGGATTTATAATAGATTGATAAATTATTTTAATAAGAATATAAGAAAAAGTTACAAACCACTTGCTAAAATTTTATAAAATTCTTATGTTGTAGGGTTTAGGTTCTATAATTCTATAAAATGATCAAGGTTTAGGGTTTAGTGTTTATAACACTTTAATAAACGCTTTTAATAAACAATTAAAAAAAGTAAGAAATCGCTTGTTAAAATGTTATAAAATACTTAGGGTTTATATTTTAGTCTTTAGGCTTTAGGATTCAAGGTTTTGGGTTTAAAATGTTATAAAATGCTTACAATTTAGGATTTAGGGTTTATAACATTTTAGTAAATGCTTTTAATAACCACATGAAAAAAAGTTACGAAAATCCTGTTAAAATGTCATTGAATGCTTAGGGTTTAGGTTTAGGGTTTAAAATGTTATCAAATGGTGAAGGTTTATGGTTTAGGATTAACAAGGCCTTTGTAAATTCTTTTTATAAACACTTAAAAAAATTACAAAACGGTTCTTAAAATTTTATAAAATGCTTAGCGTTTAGGGTTTAGGTCTTATAACACTTCAATAAATTCTTTTAATAAACACTTAAGAAAATGTTACAAAACAATTTTTAAAATGTTATAAAATGTTGAGGGTTTAGGGTTTAAAATGTTATAAAATGTTAGTGTTTAGAGTTTAGGGTTTAGGGTTTATAAAGCTTTAGTAAATCCTTTAATAAACACTTAAGAAAAGTTACAAAACACTTGCTAAAAAGTTATAAAATGCTTAGGGTTTAGTTTTGAGGGACACACTACTAAATTCTTTTAATAAACACTTTAAAAAAAGTTACAAAACTCTTGTTTAAGTTCTATAAAATTCTTAGGGTGTAGGTTTTACGGTTTAGGGTTTATAACAATTTAGTAGATTCTTTAAATAAACACTTAGAAAAAAGTTACAAACGCTTGTTAAAATGTTATAAAATTCTTGGTGTTTACGGTTTGGGGTTTTAAATGTTGTAAAGTGCTTTTGGTTTAGCGTTTAGCGTTTAGGTTGTGGGTGTGGGTATTAGGGTTTAGGGCTTATGGTTTATAATGCTTTCAAAAATTCTTTTAATAAAAACTTATAAAAAAGTTAAAAATAATTTTTAGGGTTTACGGTTTTTTTGGTTTTTAGGGTTTGGGGTTTTTAGGGTTTAGGGTTTTTTAGGGTTTATGGTTTTTTAGGGTTTATGATTTTTTAGGGTTTCGAGTTTTTTAGGGATTATGCTTTTTTAGGGTTTAGGCTTTTTATGGTTTATGGATTTTTAGGGTTTAGGGTTTTTTAGGGTTTAGGGGTTTGGGGTTTAAGGTTAAGGGTTTAGGGATTAGGGGCGTAGGGTTTATAGCACTTTAGTAAATCGTTCTAGTAAAAACTTTAATAAAAGATGCAAAACACTTTCTAAAATGTTATAAAATCATTAGGTTTTAGGGTTTGGGCTTTAGGGCTTAGTGTTTAGGGTTTAGATTTTGGATTTTAGGGTTTAGAGTTTATAAAACCTTAGTAAATTCTTTCAACTTTAGGCTTTAGGGTTTAGGAATTATAGGACCTTAGTAAATGATTTTAGGGTTTATCCTTTAGGCTATAAGAATTAGGATATAGGGTTTGGGATTTGGGGTTTAGGGTTTAGGTTTTATAACACTTTCGTAAATTCTTTTAATAAACACTTAAATTAAATTTACAAAACGCTTTCTAAAATGTTATAAAATTCCTAGTGTTTAGGGTTTACCGTTTGGGGTTTACAGTTTGGGACATAGGGTTTCGAGTTTTGGGTTTTGGGTTTTGGGTTTAGGGTTTAGGGTTTAGGGTCTATGGGTTAGGATTTATAACACTAAAGTTACAAAACGCTTTTCAAAGTATTAAAATAAAATTAGCATTAAGGGTTTAGGGTTTATGGTTTATAGTTTAGGGTTTAGGATTTAACACTTTAGTAAATTCTTTTTAAAATTTTATAAAATGATTAGGGTTTAGGTTTTAAAGTTTGGTTGTTTAGGGTTTAGGGTTTCGGGTTTATGGTTTAATTTTTATAACACTTTAGTAAATGCTTTCAATATACACTTAAATAAAAGTTACAAAACACTTTTTTAGATGTTCTAAAATTCTTAGGGTTTAGGCTTTAAGGTTTATAACACTTTAGTAAATCATTTTAATAAACACCTAAATAAAATTTAGAAAACTCTTTTTAAAATGTTATAAAATACATATGGTTTAGGTTTTAGGGTTTCACGTGTAGTGTTTGGGGCTTAGTGTTTAGGTTTTATAACACTTTAGTAATTTGTTTTAATAAACACTTAAATAAAAGCTACAAAATCATTTTTAAAATGTTTGAAAATGATTACGGTTTAGGGTGTAAGTTTTAGGGTTTGGGGTTTACATTTTAGGGCATAGGTTTTAGGTTTTATAACAATTTAGTAAATTATTTTAATTAAAAGTTAAATAAAAGTTACAAAACACTTTTCAAAATGTTATAAAATACTTAGGGTTTCGGGTTTTGGGTTTTAGGTTTAGGTTTTAGTGTTTACGATTTAGGGATTATAACACTTTAGAAAATTCTTTTAGTAAACACTTAAATGAAAGTTACAAAACACTATTTTAAATGCCATAGAATGATTAGTATTTAGAATTTGGGTTTTGTGGTTTGTGGTTTAGGGTTCATGATTTAAGATTTAACATCTATAAGGATTTAGTAAGTTCTTTTAATAAACAGTTAAATAAAAGTTAAAAAAACTCTTCTTAAAATGTTATAAAATGCTTAGGGTTTAGGGTTTGTGATTTAGGGTTTAAGGTTTAGGGTTTATAAGTGTTCAGAAATGATTTTAGTAAAAACTTAATAAAAGTTACAAAACACTTTTTAAAATGTTATAAAATGTCTAGTGTATAGGTTTTAGGGCTACGGTTTAGGGTTTATGGTTTATAACACTTTAGTAAATTCTTTTAACAAACACATAAATAAAAGATAGAAAACCATTTTTAAAATGCTATAAAATGCTAAGGGTTTAGGGTTTTGGTTTTAGGGTTTAGGGTTTATGGATTATAAAACATTTGTAAATGCTTTTAATAAAAATTTAAATAAAAATTACAAAACACTTTTTAAAATGTTATAAAATACTTAGGGTTTAGGGTTTACAATTTAGGGTTTAGGGTTAAGGGTTTATGGTTTAGGGTTTAGGATTAAGCGTTTGCGGTTTAGGCTTTAGGGAATAGGCTTTAGGGTTTAGGGTTTACAAGAATTTAGTAAATGATTTTAATAAATACTTATATAAAGGTTTCAAAATACTTTTCAAAATGTTATAAAATGATCAGGGTTTACGGTTTAGGGTTTGGGATTTAAGGCTTAGGGCTTAGGGCTTATGGTTTAAGGTTTGGAGTTTGGGTTTAGGTTTAGGGCTTAGTGTTTAGGGTCTACAATATTTTAGTAAATGATCTTAATAAACACTTAAACAAATGTTACAAAACAAATTTTAAAATGTTATAAAATGGTTAGGGTCTTGGGTTTACAGTTGAGGGTATAGTGTTTGGGGTTTGGGGTTTAGGGTTTATGTTTTAGGGTTTAGTGTTTATGTTTTTGTGTTTAGGGTTTAGGGTTTTGAGTTTATGTTTTAGGGTTTAGGGCTTAGTGTTTAGGGTTTAGGGTTTAGGTTTTGGGGCTTAGGTGTTAGGGTGTATGGTTTAAGGTTTATAATGATTTAGTAAATTCTTTTAATAAACACTTAAACAAAATTTACAAAACGCTTTGAAAAATGTTATAAAATGTTAGGCCCCTATACTACTAGTGTAACCCCTTATTGTTATTAGTACCACCCCCTTATTATATTGTTGTACCCATGTAGTCCCCATAGAAGCCCACTATTGTTATTATTGTGCCCCATAGAAGCCAACTATTGTTATTATTGTGCCCTTACATTATTATTGTTATGTTGGCTCTGATTATATTATGACCCCTTAGACTCCTATATATACAAAGGAGGTCTTGTCATTTGTATCATCCAATAATTGTTCATTATGTAATGTAAAGGAGGTTTCCCCCTCGAAGAGACTAAATTCTAAGGCGTTGATATATCTTTTCTATCTTTTTGTGGGCTGGTTTCATAACATTTGGTATCAGAGCTTTGGATTCGAGGGTTTCGTTGCTCCAAATAGGCCATTGTGGGATTTTCACTATAACTTTTTTTCTGTGACATTTTAGAAGTGAAAAAAAAGATCCATTTGAGACGAAAGCACACTGAACCTTGGGTCAAAATTTCAGATATTTTAGTGCTATATTTGCGGATATATGATTTAAGGAAGTTGGTCTTTTTGAAGACTCTTGAATTACATTCCAAACAGGTGACCTGGGGAAAATCATCATAACTTTCTCTCTGAGAATCAGATTGAAATTTTGTAAGAAGGTACAGAAAGAGGACAGATGTTAGTTTCTTGTATATATTTTTCAGAGACAAAGGTCGAAATAGTGACACGTGGCACATCGTACAAGTTCGTTCTACTAAACTAGTCTATAATCAGGTCACTATGGGAGAGTTGACATAACTCTTCCTTGGAGAATCCAATTTGGATCATACTAGTGGCATTGGAAAGAGGAAGTAGAGTGCTACTGTAGGTCTCAATTTCAGAACTTAAAGATCTGAAAATATAGAGCTACGGTTGTTTCAAGATTGAGCTCCTAAAATCAAGAAAAAGCAAGATGACGAAGTTTGATGGCAAGGATCCGGTAAATTGGATACTTCAGATGGAGCAATATTTTGATTTACATGGTGTACCACTGTTACAAAAGGTATGTATTGCATCTTCATATTTAGAACTGGATCAATTTTTATGGTATAAAGGGATTTGTTCTCGTAAACAACTTTTTACGTGGTCAATTTTCATGGAGGAATTGATAGCACATTATGAGGATACAAACAACAACACCTTTTTTATAGCAACACCACAACAATTGGAAAGAGTAAAAGGGCTTTGTTACATAGTGGAAAGTAAAATTATGGAAACAAGGAAGTCTACCCATCACAACTATAAAGATGGAAGTGTTGTTTCTCCTAGCCTTCCACAACCCACAAGGGTTACATCACAACAATTTAAAGAAAAAAGAGATAAAGGGCTTTGTTACAATTGTGATAGCAAATGACCTAAAGGTCATAAGTGTGTTGAGAAGAAATTATTTTACATAGAGTACGAAGAGGAGGAAGAAAAGGATCAAGAAACATCAAAAGAAGAGGATATGCACTAGGACCCAACCCCAGAGAAAGAAGAAATGAATCTGACCATATCTTGTAAAGGATTGGCAAGAATTAGCACTCCTTAAACTCTCAAGATAAAAGGAGATATGAAGAAGAAAAAGGTTCAAGAAGTGAAATATCACATCGAGGAAGAAGGAATGAATCGAACCATATCTTGTAATGCATTGGCCATAATTACCACTCATCAAACTATCAAGATAGAAGGACATATGAAGAGGAAAAATGTCCAAGAAGTGAAAGGTCACATCGAGCATCAAGAAATGAATTCGACCATATCTTGTAAAGCATTGGAAGAAATTACCACTCCCCAAACTCTCAATATAGAAGGACATGTTAAGAAGAAGGTTAAAATAGTGAAATATCAAGAATAAAAGTATCAAGAAATAATAAAAGAAAAGGATACTCACCAGGAATGAACCCCAGAGAAAGAAGAAATGAATCTGACCATATCTTGTAATGCATTCGTTGGAATTACCATTCCTCAAAATATGAAGATAGAAGGAAATATCAAGAAGAAAAAGGTAATAGTGTTTATTGATTCACGTAGTACCATAATTTTATAAATTGTACGATAGCCAAGGACTTGAATTACTTCCTAGATCCAGCACCATAGTGTCAAGTGACGGTTGTAAGTGGAGGAACCATAAATTGCTCTTGAAAGTTCCATAATATCAAGTTATCCATGGGAGAATATTTATTCAATAACCCAATGTTTTCCACTCCAATGGGTGATGCTGATGTTGTACTAGGAGTCCAATGGCTACAAACCTTGGGTACAATAGCTTTTAATTTTCAAGAACTTTTTATGAAATTTTCTTGAGAAAGAAAGGATGTTTAATTAAGGGGTATCACAAGGAAACCAGGAAAGATAATCAACTCTGACTGAATGACAAAGTTTCTAAAGAAATAACAACAAGGTGTAATTACAAAATTATGTTCGCTAACTGTTCGCACATTGAAATCATGTATTTCTCCAGATCTCCAAAAAGTCTTGGACAATCATTCCAAGGTATCTGAGACTCCCAAAGGTCTCCCATGTATTCCTGATCATGATTGTGCTATTCATTTTATTCCAAGATGTTTTCCTCCAAATCTCAAGCCTTATAGATATCCATATGCCCAAAGGAGTGAAATTTAACATATGGTTGCATCAATGGTAGAGGTTGGTACAATTATCCAACCAAATTTGATAAAAAAAGGAAGGTATGAATGGAAGAAAGGCGAAGTAGGGTGGGAACTCATTCAAAAGTTGTTGAATATCCATGTTCCAACAATATTGCCAGAACTTGAGAAGGAAGGAAAAATCATATTGGAACCTGAAGCATTTATAGACTCGAGAAGTTGACAACTACGAAATTGATCAATTTCAAAGCATCTCATCAAGTGGAAGTACTTACCTATTGAAGATTTCACATGCAAGGACAATAATTTTATATAGAAGCATCAAGAACTACTCAAGCATTGAGGACAACACTTTTTGAAGGAGAGGGGCATGTTAGGCCCATATACTATTAGTGTAACCCCTTATTGTTATTAGTACAACCCCCTTATATATTTTTGTACCCTTGTAGTCCCCATAGAAGCCCAATATTGTTATTATTGTGCCCTTACATTCTCATTGTTATGTCGGCTTTGATTATATTATGACCCCTTAGACTCTTATATATAGAAAGGAGGTCTTGTCATTTGTATCATCCAAACATTGTTCATTTATGTAATTTAAATGAGGTTTCCCCCTCGAAGAGGCTAAATTCTAAGGCGTTGATATATCTTTTCTATCTTTTTGTGAGTTGTTTACTTAACATAAAATGCTTAGGGTTTAAGGTTTAGTTTATAGGGTTTAGGGTTTATTGTTTACGGTGTAGGGTTTAGGGTTTGAGGTTTAGGATTTAGGGTTTAGGGTTTATAAAACTTTATTAAGTGCTTTAATAAACACTTAAAAAATGTTATAAAACACTTTTTAAAATCTTAATAAATGATAAGGGTTTAGGGTTTGGGGATTGGGGTTTAGGGTTTAGGGTTTAGGTTTTATAACACCTTAGTAAATTCTTTTTATATACACTTAAAAAAAGTTACAAAACACTTTTTAAAATGTTATAAAATGTTGAGGTTTTAGGGTTTAAAACGTTATAAAATGCTTAGGGTTTAGAGTCTAGTATTTAGGGTTTATAAAACTTTAGTAAATCCTTTTAATAAAAACTTAGAAAAAAGTTACAAAACACTTTCTAAAAATCTATAAAATGCTTAGGGTTTAGGTTTGAGGGACACTTTAGTAAATTATTTTAATAAACACTTTAAAAAAAAGTTACAAAACTCTTGTTAAAATTTTATAAAATCCTTAGGGTGTAGGTTTTAGGGTGTAAGGTTTATAACACTTTAGTAAAATCTTTTAATAAAAACATGAAAAATTACAAAATGCTTATTAAAATTTTATAAAATGTTTAAGGTTTAGGGTTTTAAAATATTATAAAATGCTTGCTAAATTGTAATAAAATGC